>JARJCX010000192.1:0-287209 GCA_029282285.1 Mycena rebaudengoi | reverse complement strand
AAATGATACTCACAACTTGCGTGCTGAGTACCGCAGCAGCCGTGCTGTCTGCCGCATCTGAGAGCGACAAGCCGGACACAGTGACCTGTGAAACATCCACTACCCCAGCTGGGTCCCTCAAGATCCCTGCGTTCGCAAAACCGAGTACAGACAAGAGGATGAGGGGAAGGGCTCGCATAAAGGGATGGACGGAAGTCGGGGGCTTCGTCTAAGAGACCACATACAAGAATCCGGGAGCACAGGGCAACAGTTTCTCATTGTAGAAGCCACGACACTGGGAGAATATCTCGGAGAAGTCAGGTACAATTCGCTGTATCATGATGCATGAGTCGTTATAATGAGATGCGCGCTTCCCATCGGACAGACAATTGTCCCATCTAAGTTCCAAGATATCATCGCACTGCTGCAGAGTTCTGAGCTGATATCTAAAAACACGAATTTGATCCGGTCAAGAACCTGCTGTTGTGGAGGCAATCCACGTTGACATTCAAGTTGGATAATTGCCATCTTGATTTCGAGAAGGGCACTTGGCAGACGTCAAGAACTGCAAGTTGCCGCGACGCCACGGATTTCTGGAGGAAGGGACAAGGAATCCGACTGTTCCTGTCGACCATTTGAAGTCTGCGCGAGCTCGTCTCGAGGTTGAGGGGTCTTTGACGCGGTCGCAATGAGCAAAAGACGAGAAGAGAGAGAAGTCCGATAGCCCCTTGATGGCATCATCGGCCTTTCGGAGTCGGGTGCGTGCGGGACTTGCGTACTTTCCGCCGCAACCCCTACATAATCCAGATTTGTGTCAAACATGGATGCCAAAAATGGACTCCAATAAAGATAAAGGTGCCTCGAATGAGGGCGCATCACGGACAAAGGGTGGCTTTATTGGCGCACAACAAATCATTTCCGCCGTCCGGCACGTGGTGTAGTGTTTATTCTGGACCAATCCTGGACAAAATTTTGTGATCTGAATTCCAACTGGATTTCTGGTGACTTATAGGGCAATAAAAGTGGATTATAGTGTATTAAAACGCGTCCCTGACGCGTCCTGTGCTTGCTAGTCGCTCACGACACTCCCCAAATGCGCCTGGCTGACGATGTACCCTTGCTTGCCATCGACCTCTGATCTGTGATCCCGGACATGATCCCGGACAAAACCCCGGACACGATCGCCGGAAATACCATTTCCCATTTGTCCTCGCTTGAAAAGTCAAAATCCGCGGCTTCAGCCCAGCAGCTACAATGGGTACAATCTTGAGTGATAAGGCATGCACGTCAACGACAACCGTTATTAGAATCAAAGGCAGTCTCACAATTGCGCCACTGAGAAGGGCATTGTGGCAAAGGTCGGATCGGTCAGGGCTAGGCGAGCTTCAAGTTTCGCTTGCGACGATCTACCCTTTCTAAAATTAAACGATGGATACCAGGATTGATATTGTCAGTGCAGTAAAGCGGGTTCTAGATGCGAAGAACGGTGTTTTTTTGCGAAGGATGAAGCAACCAATCGAAGCTGTGAGCTTGTGTGAAGAACATGCCGATTTAACAGCTTTTTCTCTCGCTGACAAGATCAAAGGTACAAACAGAATGCCTACGCCCGGGCAACTCAGTAAGATACGAAGATACGATTGGTCCGAAGTTTCATCCGTGGGAGGCACGTTCCGGATGGGGAACTGTGGGTAGAGTTAGAACATCGAGCACTGATAAGATCGTGTGAAGCATGTGATGACTGGCGTGGCGTTCACAACTGGATTCTCTAAGACCAAGACTCTACGGTTAATTATGGGAACGAGGAGCCCTCTCACCACGAGGAACATGGCGGCAATCGGCGTGGATGAGAAAATAACGAGTGTCGTGGAGAAGCGGCAAGTGAAGGAGAAGGTCTGATATCCAAGATGTCTTCAAACCCAGGAATAAACCAATGATGGAGCTGAAATCAGCCGATCTTGGGCATGGCATTTTCTTTTCAAGCATCCAACGATGTTGGAAAAAGAAAAATGCTCGTAGGCGGCATTCTGAATGAGGTTTATGTTCTGAGGTGCTTCTACGTGCGTCGGTGCTTGCCCCCGGTGTGTGGCTGTGGGCAGTGGTTGTGGATGGCTCTGCTCAACAGCCATGGAACATGAATATCAGGCTCTGACGGCAACCTACTAGGCGAGGACCGTTAGTGCACTGAGGTAGGTCTGCCGTCAGCGGGCTATCCGGCTGGCCGTTTTGAACAATTGTTGGCCTTCTGAAGCCACAACTGAAGCACATCGAAGGCTTCAATGGCATTGGGATAATCTCAGCACTTTCGATGAGAGCTTTTAAAGCAGCTGAGTTGCGTTCCCAAGAGTGGGTCACTCGTCGTAGTGCGTGTATTCAGGAAGGAAGCCAAAATGCTTTGACTTTTCGCAACACTTACCTAGTCTAGATACACTACGTGCAGCTTGTCCCCGGTAGCCATCTCCACAATTGATACTTTTCTTTCCCCCCTCTTCCAGTGCGATAGTGAAGTAACAGCCATGTAACAGTAAGTAAATCCAAGTAGTGTGGAGCAACAACATGGGTGAGTAAGTAATCAAACATGTAAGTGATGTTGCGAGGGATAGCTGCCATCTTTAAGGCTGCTCTTCAACTCTGGACCATAATGTTACTGCAGAGCGAGAGCGCGCCGACAGACTGGAGCGCGAGCTTGAGCAAGTGCGGTCCCATCTGGACAGCGAGCTGAGCGCTCGTCGGCTCATGGAGGAACGCAACTCTCAGCTATCCGGCGACATTGAGAGCCAGCGCCGGCAGCTCGCTACCGCCTTGGCCGATGCGACCGAGCAGAGCAAGATCACCGACTCCTTGCGCCAGGAGCTCAGCCACCTGCGTGCCGATTTCGACGAGGTTAAGACGCTCGAGGCGCGGAATTCACTGAAGATCACGCATCTGCTCGGGGACCAGGCCAATAATCTCCGGATTCTCGAGGAGGCACGCGCGCGCGGGGAGAACCTGGAGGTGCAGATCCAGGCTGCGGGCGGAGAGCGCGGGCGTAGACGATGCACTCAAAGAGGCGAGCCGCGAGAAGGACCGCTTGCTCCGCGCGCAGGCGTCCGAGTACGATCGGATTATCCGTGACCATATCACCGAGGCGAACGGGGATCGCGCGGTGCTGGAGCGCCAGTTTCACGAGCTCAAGGCGGTCCAGGAGCACACCGCGCGGCAGCTCGAGGGGGTGCGGTCGGAGATGGACCTCGCGAACGCGGACACACTGGGGTTGCGCGAGGAGCTGAAGCGCGTGGAGCGCGAGCTGCGGGAGGCGAGTCGTGCGGAGCGCGTGTTGCGCGACGACTTGCCGGCCGGGCGCGCGTCGCAGTCGGACTATTCAGACCGATTGGAGAACAGCAGCCGGTTAATTGCGCAGATCCTCAATGTTGCCTCCCGTTCAGGACCGCGCACATCAAGGCTTTGAACGCGGCGCAGCTCATGACCTCACATCCTGGCACTGGACTCCGGTCGAGCTCGGTGGTGGCAGAATCTGCGTTCTCGTCCTCGATGCGCCACAGCGTCATCAGCCATCCCGACGAGCCATCGCCCATCGACCCTTCGGACCCGTCCTGGAGACACTTCGGGCGTTTGACCACGACCATTTCTTGGAGGCAATAACCAAGACGGGGTCGACAATCCGAAAATGGCAGAAGCAATGTAAAGAGTATCGCGAACGCGCTAAAGGCAAGATCTCGTTCCGAAATTTTGCCAAGGGGGATCTCGCGCTCTTTCGTCCTATGCGGAACTCGGTATCGAAGCCCTGGGCGGCGTTCAATGGCAATGGTGAGTTTGTTTAGCACCACTTATCTCACGCACTGGGTCCGAGGTTTATCCTTATTCAGTTTCTTTTCCGCATTATTTCCTCCAAGCGACGGGGCATCTCGCGGAGCTCAAAACACGGGAGTGGATTGTGGCGAGGATCACTTAGATAATGGAACGGGTTGTTGATCATAACGTTAGTTCCCAATCACCGTGCTTTGCAACGGTTCATTAATTAATTAACGATGATAGGATCCGACCAATAACCCATACAGGCTTGGAGATGGAGTAAAATACTACATGCTCGAGATCGAAGACTGGACGCAGCCAAGCCAGCAGAATAAACGAAAGGTTTCTTCGCGAAAGGTCTCCAAGGAGCCCCAATCTCCGCTCGTCGACAGCACGCCTACACTTCCCCCTGGGCCCCCAGAGGCTGAAGTGGAGGATTCTTTCCTGCCTACCCACCACTCGTCGAATCTACACCTCTTTCCTGCGCGGACGAGATCCAGTTCCTCCCCACCGGTCCGACCCTCGTCTCTCACGTCTCCTAGCCCAGGTGTCGCCAGATTCCCATCTAGAACCTATCGCGTCCCGAAACAGGACGCCCTCCCCCCCAATTTCGCCGCCTCCACCTGCGTCCCCATCTCAGTACATCGGGTCTGCACCCCACCATGTGCCGGGTTCTTAGCTCGCCGCTCCGACCGGGCTCGAGAGCATCTCGCATCTCCGCCACCTCCCGCTTCTCTGTATGCCGCATACCTGCCTTGGGGAAGCGCCTCATCAGGCTCACCCGGGGCTAAGGCACCACCAACCACGGCGTTGGCCGACCCGCTTCTCCTATCGTCTTCTCCCTCTTCTGGGGAGGCCAACCCCTTCCGGAGCCCCTCGACCCCCTCACCAGACGAGTCAATGACGGATGGCGTGTCGAATGCTCTGCGGCATAGCCTCGTACCATGTCCCGTGCACGTCGCCGCTCGCTCCTACCTCGATATCTGAGAGCCCGAGCCGAGCACAGCGACGACTGCCACCGTGGGACCGGTGAAACCGACGAGCACGGCCAGTAACACGCCTGCCAATCTGGCGAGCAGCTGGGGCGTTTCGTTCGGGCGGAGGAAGAAGGCAGATCTGGCGGCCGCGACACTGGCATCCACCTCGGAAGCCGACCCTGGCGCCAACGAGCAACATGAAACTGGTGATGGTGATCGGGAACGATCGGCTTCTGAGCTGCTCAAACGATTTTAATTCAGCTCTAATAGGCTCGCTAAATTCTGCTCTCTTTTGAACGATGTAAATTTGGTTCATATGAATGTCAATGATGAACAAGACATGTGGGACCAAAGCAGGCCCGAAATAAAGATTTTACGGTGAGTATGTATCAGAGATAAATTTACAGCAGTTGCAAGAGTTCGAAATCCAGACATCACGAAGCAGATAGATAATGCCAACAATCCAGTCAACCCAGAGTCTTGAAAGCTTATTGGCATTTGAGACCTGAGTAGGGAGACCCAAAGGTGAAAAAAATAAGTAGAGATGCCGAAACGCGACCAGGATGCTGGATTAAAAGTGCTACGTGGCTGCAGTACGGTTACTGCGGCTACATGTCATGCAAAGAGAGCTGTAGATTCACTGGATTGGGGTCTTTGCCTCTAGTAGCCCAATCGGGCCTGTTTTCCCAGCTTCCAATGATGCGGCAGATTGCACGGCCTCGGAAATGGCGGTCTAGTGAGAACAAATGGATTGGACCGGAATGGATTAAATCCTCGAGGCGTATGAAGGCAGTACAGCTGGCGCTGCTGAGACTGCACAGGGGTCATCAGACAATGAAGAATGAGTAGGAAGAGGGAGAGAGAGAGAAGGGGATAATCTCAATGGAAATAAAGCCAAAGAAATGCAAAAATCGCGAAGCATTTGCTTAAATCAGTGCGATAAACGATAGAACCCGCTTGAAATTTTTACAAATTAGTCATGTGGCAAGGGATATTTTTGGAGATTGAACTGTAATGACCGCAGGAAGCAGTGAGAAGGTGGCAAAAAGTCCTTGTCCGAGACAGAATTCACGATGCGGAGGATCTCGACGCGTGTATGCTCTCCAGCATATGCGACGGGATCTTGATCTGGCGAGGGGAGAAGCTTCAAATGTGCTATTTTGAAGCGGGAATCAGTAAAGACAGTAAGGTTCATGTTAAAAAACCCCGAAACCTCGTGATGTGAGGCTTTCCAAGAGAAGACAGTGGGTTTGACGGAAGCCATGCACCCCAAACTGGCTTTTCAAACATCTTATATACATTTTCAGAGGTGTATACTTTAGGACACCGTAGGGTGTCTACCACGGTTCGAATGACTCCAAGCGCAGTTTTGGAGTCAGAGACAGTATTTATTACACACGTGTCGGAGTGGAAAAAAAAGTCGTCCTGGGAAGAGCGGGCAGAGTGTGAATCAGGGATCCGGAGAAGTAAATAAGCAGGTCAATTGAAGGTTGGGTGGCAACATTTTGTCCGAGCGCTTTTAGACATCGGTTAAAGTAAGGACTGTCCGCGGAGATGCACGGAACATCTATCCATGGCCCCGCTTAAAAAAATTGCAAAAGGCATCCGTTCATTCAACAAAAATATTCAAAGGTGGTAGGTAGGTAGGTAGGTAGGATTACACGGCACGGTCCCGCTGAGGAACGCCGGGGCCAGGAAGTATCCCGGTGTACTAGTTACAGGATCTATGTACACTTTCGTCCCTGACTTCTATGTACCTTCTAAGCCGAGCTCACGAGTCAGTTACCTGCCCGCTGTAGAACCTAGCCGATACACAGAAGCAACAAACACGTAAGTAATAGAACAGAATCAGTCCCTGTCAAACATCTATCCTAAAAACCGGTGTCGCATAGAACACTTGAAGGACTTCATATGCAAATTTTCCCACTAGCCCAATGATGCGTGTTCATAGAGCATAGCCTTGAAGAATTCGACATCGTCGAGTTCGGCCATGAGATGGCATAAGTTTGGTGCATAGCCGAAGAGGTTTTCCAAAAGGACAGTCCTGAGTGCAACAACATCCGCAGATGTACTGCAGACTAACAGGGCATGCTCGGGAGTTTCAACTTCAGTTTTGCAGAACCTACACACACGTCGAGAGCGCTCAATTTGTGGATGCATATGATCTCTGTATCGCAGAACTTCAACGGCAAGTAGATGAGTGGACATCAGAAGAGAAGTCAGTGCTTCCCGATGCTTCTGTGTCTTCACCATGAACAGGTAGTGCCGTAAGCGTAGAGTTTGCGGTGCAGATGGCTTGTCCTTTTGTGGCTCGCGTCGGCCTTGAATCAGATAGAGTTTGTCCGATGAGTCGACTTCTCCTTGTAACCATTGCAACATTAGAGGCGTCCACAGATTTCGCGTATGCCAGAATAGAGTCTGTTGATGCATTCACGAGGTCGGGGGCGGGGCATGCGAATGGCAGCTTGGATGATGCCAAGATCAGATCTCTGGCCCAACACTTCTTCTCTTGCGCCGCTAGCTCCAAGGAGCTGTTCAGTGCGGCCCGTGCAAAGTGCCGAAGATGGGAGGGAAAAGGAGGTACTGCAGGTATCCAAGTGCAAGGATAAAAACGCCGAATTCGGAGAGGAACTATGCCCGTTTCTGTATATAGTGGTACTCCCATGGATCGGCCGTGGACATTGAGGATTTGACGGAGGAAATTGATCTGAACGTCGCAGAGCTGTTTAACGTGTACATCTTCACAATCCGGAGATATTTCGCATCCATGTGTAAGATGGCAATCCACGCGTGCTAGATATAGCATCTTCAGTTCTTTTGGAGTCAGTCGTCCTGTGGAGTCTTCAATGGCCATGATCCGATGCACGCAGTACCGAGCGGTACCTGCTTTTGCTTTATAGTGTGCCTGGAGAATATTCTGAGTGTCCGTGCGGAAATTCACTCCGACATATCTTTCTTCATCGGTAATAGTCAGAGTTTGATCACCAAGTTTGAACACGGGCGGAGGGTAGGGTGCAGTGCCAAAAATCAAAATCACTGTTTTCAACATATTGATCAGAATGAAGTTGGCAGCACACCACCGTTGGAGAGTGTTTAGCTTAGCACGAAGGCCTCGACAGATAATGATATCAATAAGATGTCGTCAGCTTGAGCCATTATAGCCATTCGCACATTGTCGAGATGTACGTCGTCGGGGTCCGGCAACATCACCAGGTCTGCCATGAATAGGTTCCAGAGCACAGGGGAAGTAGGATCTCCAGTTAGGAGTCCAATCAACGCCTTAAAGTCGCCCGATTGGGAGTCACCGTGTCTGACGTAGTAGCCCATCCGTAAATATGTTTTGCGTAGCCAATCCGATACAGGGCCTGCCATTCCCATTCTCGCGAGTTTCAGCCAGAGGGTGCAGTGGTCCGTTGAAGGGAACGCGTTCGTAGCATCAATTGCGGCAACATAAAGGGTCACACCACCGTGACGTGAGCGCGACCAGTCACGAATGCATCTCAAGACGAATGGATTGTTGTTAGTGCGGTATTTTGCTCTGAAGCCGTTCTGCCAATCTGGGATCAATCCTCTTGCATCTGCCCATTGTGTGATACGACGATGGATAAGTAACGTGAGGACTTTCAGCAAGCAGCTTTCAAGTGCGATGATTCTGTAGCTGTCGGGGTTCCATCCGGGTTTTCCTCGTTTCAGTAGGCCAATAATCACCGTTCTCAGCCATAGTGAGGGACTGTCTCCTCGTTTTACACATTCATTGCATAGATACACAAGGTCCTCGTTGGGTATTTCCACAACATCCGCGTAAGTGGTCGCATCTTCTCCCGATGAGCTCGCAGATGAATGTTTTCGTAGGTGTTCTTTCACCCAGGCTCCATCATCTTCACACCATTCTGATGAGAAGAATCTCTCGGGGGTGGTATCCTCTGTTTCCTCTGGGATCATCGACGCCAATGTCTGGTTAATTTTGTGCTGCACTTGATCAAACGCACTGGGCAAGACTGTAGCAGGGTTCAAGCGCTTCTCAAAGATCCCCTTTAGGTCTTCCGCACTTACGGCGATGGGGGCAGGTTTCGGATCTGCCAACCGTCCAATATCTGTCCAGAAAGCGGCGTGTGACATTGGATTGATGAGTTTTCTCGATTCGCATCTCGCATAGCACCCCATTTATCTCTTCCGCGGTGCTTATCTGGGTATTCCTTTCTCGGCCGAGGTGCGTCTTGCACTGAGTCATTTAAGACGTCGGTGGTCACTTTTACAACATTCAGTATGGCCGCGTTCGACAGAGGGGCTGGATTTGAGAAAGAGGGAGAATTGTAGGCACGCGGTAACAGAGTCGCCATTTTCGCAAGTCTCTTCGTAGCTTCCAAATGGCCGTTTATGGCGAGTTTTTTGATGTGGACAAGTGAACCGGTGCTGAGCGTTCCTTGATTAAGTTGGTCATTATTTTTAGTAGGTCTGCATTTTTACATCTCCAACCGCACGCTTCATTTTTAAACGCATAATATTTAGCGGACCGAATTACATACTCTGACCGAGTAGAGATCTCGAGTGAGCGATTCGGTGGTGCTTGCAGTGCGTCTATTATTGACACAATTTCAGCACGCACGTTTGTTTGAGATCCCCATACTCGTGTCGATCGATTATGTTTGGAATTTAATCCCCAGTAAGTCCCTGCTCCTGCCGCGGCGGAGTGTTTACCCGCATTGGTGCAGCTACCGTGGGCGACCACTTTAACGGGTCGGTGACAATGTGAACGGAACCGAACAGGGAAAGTGTTTTCTTTGCCTCGTCCTTTCCGGATTCCAGGGTTTGAATTAGGAGTCTGTCCAGTTCAGTTGCTTCAGGAAATATCACGTCACTTTTGTGCCGTTTCGCTCGATGCACTACTGGAGCAGGATTCAGCGGGATTTCCATCATTATTTCGGTAACCAGTGCGGCATGATCTTGTTTCCCCTCTCGGGGTAACACCTTGAAGGTGCGGATATTGTCATAGAGCTGTCTGGAGCAGAGCATGTAATCAATTACCGTTTCTCTTGCTCCTTGGAATGATGTGCAATTTCCACTTTCAGAGCCAAAGCGTGCGGTGCCGTTAATGAATACTATATCATAGTCAGCAGACAGTCTGCATAACCAGCGACCGCGCGTTGATGCTGGTTTTTTATCTTTTGATATGCGATATGGATCGAGCGGGTGCGCTTTCAAGTCTTGGGTCCGAGCATTAAAGTCCCCGGCTTCAAAAATGTCGAATCGGGGCCATATAAGCTAGAGCAATGGAATTTGAGAGAGCTTGGCAAGGGTCAGAGTCGAGTTGTCCCGGCCATGTAGTAGATTCTGGCAGGATGTATATATTGTATACAAGGAGATTATTTATTTGGATGACCATGAAGTCGGGACCAGAGAAATCTTGACGGATTTTGAAGGGTAGCCGCGTCGATATTATTGCAGCCACACCTCCCCATAATTGGCTAAAGGAAGCCTTTGGGCGGCGTGTGTGTGAGAGAATGGTGTAGCCATCTGGTAGATCAATGGTATCGTGCTGAGTTGGGCGCAGATGTGTTTCTTGAAATAAATTAATATCATATCTTTCCAGTTCTGATCTAAATTGCGGGCAGCTCATTTTTAAAGGAAAAGAACCATCTATATTCCAGCTTTTGATAGTTAAAGACTGTTGCGTAAGGATAGGGATGGTAGGAGTAATAAGTGAAGGTGAAGAAGACGAATGAAGAGTTTGTACGTTAGGTACATTTTGTATGTGGGGAGGGTAAGGGCGTGGAGGTAATAGGAGTAACGGGACAGAACCTGGGACAATATCAAGGTGCGAAGAAGAAGGAAAAATAGGGGGGGCCATTTTTTTGTAAGTTAATGAGCGGAGCATGAGCTGCCCTTAAGCGTTTGGGAACACGTCGATCGTCGACCACTTGGCAGGACGGTGTGACATCCACGCGTCGATGAACCAGGTGGTGGCTTCGATGGTCTCAAACCCGATTATGATATGGTTTTCATCGGGCCCAGGGCGGGCGTAGTAGAAACGCAGGAGAGGCCGGGCAGGCTCGAGCCCTTCCCAGATGATATTACGGGCGCCCGCGAAGAAATTGGAAGGCCAGTTGGCGGGGCCAAAAATAGCCTCCCTCGGGGGGTCGTGTACACGACGAGGAGGGCCGGCGGTGCTAGCAGGAGCATGCGCCGCGCCAAACGCGGAACGGCCCCCGGCCGCCGGAACGGTGACGAGGCCAGCATTGGCAGCGCTGACAGGGGGAGGTCGGCTGGATTTACTGACGGGAGGAGGGATCATCGGAAGCGCTGTCCCCACGTCGGTACGAGGTCGGACATTTCTCGAGCCCGATTCGTCATCGTGGTCGTCATGGCTGCGCTTCGTCGTATCGCGCATGGCGGCGGCAAAAGACGATTGCATCACGGCAGCAAAATCTGCCATGGAAGGCATGGAGGGTGCTATGAGAGGGAGGCCTGCCGCCACAGCGATGGGCACGGTAGCCACGGGAGCAACTGGCAAGGGGGCGAGAGCTGGTGTGAAGGGGGTGAGAGCTGATGTGAGGGGGGTGGGGACGGTGGCTGGGGCAGGCCTAGAGTCAAGCTGCACCGTAATCGCTTGGAGCATGCGGTTGACTTCCCCCAGCGTCGCGGTATTCGTGGTCGTGTTCGCCTCCAGCGCGGCGAGGCGATCTTGCATGGCCATCATGAAGCCTTGCATTTGCGTGATACGCGCCATCGCTTCGTTGTGTCCATTGGCGAGGCCCGCCAGGAGCGCGTCGTCGTGGGGTGTCCGCTCGACGAGTCTTGGGCCATAAGAGCCTGAATGTTAGCGGTGAGGCCTGTAGAATTGTTAGCATTAGGAAATGCTAAGGAGGTTTTTGGCAACGTACTATCAAATCGCATTTCGTTCTCTATGTCCCTTTCCCTAACTCTCTGGCTCATGCTGGCCGCGAAATTCGCCACGGAGTGCGCATCTTGGCGGACCGCATTGCCCATCGCAGTGCTCCATCGAGCTCCTGGGGCCGGGGCGCGCGACTGCAGCTCCATTGAGTCGAGGCAGATTTGTGCGTGGGAGGGGTACGACTGGGATTCAGAGGGTCCCGCATCGGCGTTGTTTTTACCCTTAGCCTTCCCTTTCCCTTTGCTAGTTGACGCCGGGGAGGGAGCGTAGAAGGAGGGAGTGACGGGGGCCGATATGCTGGTGTTCAGCGAAAAGGATCCATCTTCAGTGTCTGCGTCATTGTCGACGGTGATGGTGGACATGCGCGAGAGGGGCTCGGGTCCGGAGGAGATACTACCAGGGGTAACTGGTGCGAGCGGGGGCGGGGCCGGAGCGAGCGTTATGGGCGCCCATAAGGCGACAGGGGCGGAGGGATCCCCCTGGGCAATGCCGTTGGCAGGTGGGAGAGTATTATCAGGATTGACATTCGAGGAAGTGGGAGCGGCCATCACTGTCAGTGTCACGGAAGAAGAGAAGCACACTTTTAAGAATAGAAACCCGTCTCAGTTTTATAGCGGTCGTCCAATGTACTCGTGGCGGTGGACTACCTGTACTCGTGGAGGTTGGTTTATTCTATATTGTTCTCTATGACACGAAGAATATTTATGACGCGTCGTTACGCGTTTTTGAACGCGCGTCTTCTACCACACGAGTCTACGCGACTGTACGTGCAGCTATCGGCCCTGTTGGCAGGTTTGGTTTTAATTTGTTCTATATTGTTCTCTAAGACAGGAAGAATATTTATGACACGTCGTTACGCGTCTTTCAACCCTCGTCTTTTACTACTACGCGAGTCTACGCGACTGCAGGTGCAGCTATCGGCCCTGTTGGCAGGTTTGGTTTTAATTTATTCTATATTGTTCTCTATGACAGGAAGAATATTTATGACACGTCCTTACGCGTCTTTGAACGCGCGTCTTTTAATACCGCGACTGCACGTGCAGCTATATAGCAGATCACTGGCCCTATTGGCAGGTTTTGACAGTGACAGGTTATGTGGATTCTGCACCGCTTTTAGGACAGAGAATGAGAAGTGCTGGAGCAAGGGGAGACGCTGAGAGCGCAGACAATCGTGGGGTCTTCGAAAAGATCAGCGTGTAGCCTTGCCCAACGTATCGCCGTGTCTCGGAGATCAGCCAAATGGACCCTTTAGACCGCAGGCGACGATGGCCCAGCTCGTATATAGTTTTTGGTTTTTGTATCTTTTCTACTCCTTTCCAGGAAAACCACCGTTGTTCTAGATTGCACCTCAGCGGGAATCGATCTACACGTTTAATAACGGTTCTCGGGTCGCTGAGGGGTTGTAGAAACAAATCGGGTTTTTGATGGTGGTGGTAAGAAAGAGGAATTGAAGTGTTGTGATAGTCGATCGATGATCCCTGACACGGGGCTACAGTCACGAATTCGTACCCAATATTCAAGGATTGACCCTGGTACCAATTTAGCGCCGTACACGGAGTGGAAGATATTTTAATCATTGAGCGGCATTGTTGTAGACACCGGGTGTGAATTGAAAAAAAGAAGCCCCGTTGGAATGAACACACTTGAAAGTTGAAATGAGCAGGTTTGACAATGAGGTCTGTGCTGTGAATGGAGAAGGCTGCACTGTGACTGTGGAATTTGCCTCAAAAAAAATTTTCAGTCAGCAGCGGCAATGAGTGCCAAAAAAAGGTCGAACAGAGCATGCGGTGTTTCATCCTCGTTAGGAAATTAATGCTGTGGACGAAGAAGAAAAAAAAGGGAACCCGGATATTCTGATAAGGTTTTAGGATCCCAACAAAGGGTGCCAGCTCCAGGAGGCAAATATATATAGGGGCTAGAAGCATTCAGAATTTTGGAGTCACAGAAGATGATGCGAGCGGCTCTGTAGGAGGACTGAATTTGCGGCACTTCGATGTTCGAACGGAAGTAAAGGGCGACGTGCTTGTAGAAGATTCTGGCTCGTTCGAGGAGGGCAATAAGTTGGATCCAATATTGAAAGCCACCAAATCAGTGTAATAAGCGCGGACCGGCAAAGCCGGTCCGCGCCACCGACTTCCACTGGAACTTCTAACCTCGTCCAGTGGAGGTCGGTTGTCCGTGCCTTGCCGCCCACTGAAGTACAATGGGCCTCAACTCCTTTCTACCAATGGTCAATGTGTTCCATTGTATACCCCAAATATATTTAGATATAATTTATATTTCATTATCGCGCCCAGGTTCCATTGGATTCCACAATGCATAAATAGAATTTCAACCACCATCCACTGGGTGTGCTATGAAAAGAGCAGCCAGCCGCACAACTCCTTCACTCTATTTTCCACTCAGATCCACTCATGAGCAAGTTCCGGTGGATCCCGCTATGCATTGGCTCACTTTCCACCGCACTCCACTGGAATCACTAAGGAATCCATTGACATCCAATGGTATACATTAAATCATTCGGTGGTTTCCATTGGACCTGCAAACATTTCTACTGGATGCTCATAAAAACTCCAGCGGAGGTTACTACCAGTCAGTGTAGCCGCACTGAATTTTGGTCTCATTCCAGCGGAATCCATTGGTAGATACCACATCGTCTAACGGATTCCAGCACCTCTTGAACAGATTCCACTGGCTTCCCGCGGGCCTGATGGAAATATTTTAGAAAATATTTATTGGACACTTTGATTGTCTACTACCTTGATCTCGACCCAGAACCCTTGCATGCGTGACTGCTCCTTCTTAGCCACCCGGAGATCTAGTGGATTCCAGTGGAAGCCAACCACTTCAGTGGAGACCCTATATCGAATAAATGGTCTAGAAAAGATTGCCAGCTAGCATCAGACAGCGGTGGATGACACTATCTAATCTTTTGCTCATCAATATCTCCTATCAACTGATCCCGTCAGCCACCGATGGATACCGAGGTCCGGCGTCCACTGGCGTCTCTTCATGGTCCGGGCATATAACTCCCAAATCAATCTTAATGCGTAGCATACCGGCAGGGCTTATATCACGGCATATACTGTAGATTTGAACCATGCTGCTTGCTGCGGGTGTTGGCATTCGAGTCCACCAAGCAGTGAACATATCAAAAACACCTCTAAGAAAGAATTATTTTTTTTATGTTGGAAAGAGCTTGTTCAACGTACTGAATTGTAGAAGCCTTTGTATCGCCGCGAACAAAATCGGACACAGCCACGGTCATGACCCGAGAAGAATGGCCGTCATCCAGAATTTTGCGGTGGGCCATTTACGCGTCCAACTGCGTAGACTAACGACGCTCGTTCATCGGGTAGTTGATCCTATTAGTAAAAGTCAGACTGAAAATCTGGGAAGAAGTAGCAAGATGATCCCCTTGGGCCCATCTATATATACAGATGGTGCGGCAACGACGACACGGATCTTGGAAAGCTACGTGGTTCTTCAAAAGCTGCGTGCAAGTTGAACCCCTGAGAAAAAATGCATTAGCAAAAAATGACTGTGAAAAGAAGATGACATCCCAGTAATGGATGCAGTGCAGGAATTCATTCGCACCCTGAACCACGGAAGAAATAGGATTGCAACAGGGATGCTGTGCAAAGAGGCCAAAATAGACTACATGGCCACCGCCGACGGAGAGCGAATGAGGATCGATAGCAATCGCTGTCCTTCAAAGGCAGTACACAGGCCATAATTGGAGATCCGCGCAGACACACCGCAGAGCCGAAACAAAGGAGATATGATAAATGGGGTAAACTCTGAAGATGTTCAAATAATAGCTGAAGATTTCCTTAAAGAACGGTTAATTAACTGCGGAGGTGAGCGAGATCTCCGCTGTGAACCGCAGTGAAAATGAATGGCCACGTTTCAATCGGTGTAAATAGAGAGAAACGTCGGCAAGGATCAGTGGGGGGGGGAAGTCCACGCAATTCAAGAAAGCTCATTTATTTTACGATGAATTAGGCAGGAGACACAACATTAAAATTAATATTCCATATTTTACAGTAGCTCGAGATACAGGGACATTAAACGGGCACGAAGAAGAACAAAATCACAAAACTTGCGTCATGATGCGGCTCTTGCTGAAAGCGGGAGCAGCCACTGGAGATTGAGAAATAGAAATGAGCACACCGTTGGATGCTTGAATTCGAGAGCGAATAGGGAACGGAAAGTGACCTGTAATGTTATTAGTAGCGTTGAATTTTATCTTGAAAGGCAAGATACACATCGGTGGTGGTAGTGATGATCGCATCTCGTGTCGAAACAGTGACTTGTTTCAGGATTGTCTAGTATAGTTGGTGTGAGTGAAGCTGGGGTAAAAGAATGAAGAAATTATCGAAATGTCATTAATTGCGCACGAATTAGCCCGTTAATTCTATCCTACTTTTAGATCAATGCATGCAAAACTCGTTGAGTTATGGACAATTCTTTGAATAGGATCAAAATCTTGCCAAAACAGTAATTTTTTTCGCCGCGCCTTCGGTACTGACATTAGCTGTAAAGGGGACGAAGCATCCGGGTTCTCGCATACTGGGGCACAGATCCACAAGAACATGATGGAGGTGCGTACTTTTCTTTCTTCTCTCTGCGGCAAAAATTAACATTCTTCAGATAATGGACTTATATAATTGGCCGAGATCACTTTGCTTCCATTGGATGCGATAGCACAGGTAATACGAAGCTTTGTAGGGAGCTTGGCCAGGTGGACCTTCCACACCTGTTCATAATTCCGGATCTGTCAAGTCGCTTTTTGCTCCGCCCACACCGCCACCAACATTAACATCGGTGCTTGTCGTGGGTGCGGGCACGGAGGGTGAAGAACTACAGGTTTCCTTCACACCAGAATGCGAGGGCGGGCCTGGCAGCCCTCAACTCTGCCCTAACCGATGATTCCGGTGATTCTGCTTTATCGGATTTGAATGACTTGGACGTGGAAGCAATGATTCCATTGCGGCGTGATGGTGTGGACATAACACTGCCATTTTCAGGGATCTATTGACGGACAAAACTGTGGACGGTGCCAATAAAGTCACCAGCCTTTCGATTTGGTCCGGCACGGCCATCGACTCTGGTGGCAATGGCACACGGAGTGGGGGGAAAATAAGCTGGGACGAGGAAGCCGAAAAAATGGTATTTTAGGTGCAGCGTTTATATACAGATATATACGGCCTGTATATATACCAAGTATATATACACACTTTTAATTGGCTGGGAAATACTTACAGGGCCTTATAGTGGACGCAAAGGCGTCGATACAACCGCGCGGCGGCATGCGGAGGACATAGAACGCGGAGTGCAGAGGTGCTGGATCGCGGACAGCGCAGAGGCACGGTCTGGGCTCTCGTCAGGGGCGGCTGCTGAGAGTCGGCAGAGACGGGGAAGTCGGACGGCTGTGGGGCTCCATATCTGTAAACAGTCCTAGTCATCGGCGTATACTACGAGGTGCGAGTTTCTTCCAGATGCGTGTTTGTTGGCGATGCAGTTGAAGCTAGGGTATAGCAGGATAGAGAGCTTGGGCGGCGGCAGGGGTTGGCGGGAAGGAAGCGCGTCGCACGTGAGGTGCCAAAGAAGCCACAACAACGGGTACTGTGATGGATATTCATATTATTTATTCCTGGGCTTATTTATTACCTTCCTGATCCACTATATTTATTTCGAGCCCCCATGTATTTATTTTCGCGCTCTGTAACTCATTTCGTGCTGCGAACTGATTCGTGATTGACATTTGATCTATTATTCTCACGGTTCACAACTCAAATCCTCGCACCCGCATAAGCTGTGCAGGGCTATGAGTACTGCATTTGTAGTCATTGTGAGTCATGTAGCTATGACTCACCATAGTAGTATATAAGAGGACTGTCTCCCTCCTGTGAGATATCTTACATCTTTGCCAATACAACTTCCAAGTGAACTCATTACTCCGTGTGATCTTCAGTGAAGCCAAGTGCTCACTAAACTATCTACTACTTTTACTGTCTAGTGCTAGTGTAACAACTACTAGAGCTTACATTAGCGTTAGAATAGCGGTCCTAAGTACTTGGTGAATTATCCCAAGTGCACGTTAAACGGAGATACGAATCCCGTTTAAAGGCTTCTTTTGGTGAAAGTCCCCCGTGTTGACTGATTGTATAAGGGTTCTTGATCCTAATACTTTCGCTTGCTTGATATTTGTGTTGCATTCGTGTAACACCAACGCTGCTATCTTCTCACACATGCTACAACTGCGCATGCTACTTACATCCGTATCCCGCGTGATACCGGTTTCGCTCACAGTTACATACTGGTCGTCGGGCGGCTGCAATAAATGTTAACAATACATCTTCACATATGAAATAAACTACGATTTCCTTGGCGTATCCCAGTCCTGGTTCAAACGGTGCTATTCTCAATTGTAACTGGTTAGTAAATTCGTTTGCGAGCTATCACGAGAAAGCCTAGTGCTATTCTGCTATCAACTCCCCTGGTTGATTTCCAACTCATAGTTGACTTTGCCTACATGCATCTGCGAACAAAGCAAATGGAGGGAAGAGGACGAGATCTCTTTCGATTCGAACGGGTAAGTCTGTGCAATGTGAGCTATTGAGAGGAGTTGCAGGACCACCATGCAATCCTGCCTTATTGCCTCAATTTCTCAACCAGTCCATGCTCTATTTTATCAACCTGTCCATACTTTGCTCCTTCTAATGCCAACTTCCACTACCCGACTCCCGCGAAGCAAAGAAAGCATGCAAACCAATAAAAAATGACAGTTCACAAGGAAAAAAAGATGAGCACCGATGCGTCGTTTTGGCGCTTGCCTTGCCGGTTTCTCCAACTGTAAAATAAATAAAGACTACATAAGTAATCGGACTGAAACAAATTTAAGAAAAACCTTTATATTTAAATATGTTCGCATGGCTCAGACACTCCTTGCAACACCATCTCAAGTAGAAACTAGCGGAGACGCGGAATCCGAGCCGTACCTTGCGATTGCCTACATTCATAATTTTTTGAATAGCTAGCAAAAAAAAACGGGGAATATCGTCGGTAGGGCCAACAAAGCTGTTCAAGATTAATTAATTACAAACACTCCTGTGTACTCCACAATATTCCCAGACGCCCATATCGAAGATCCTGTGGACTCATCTGACCCCTCCGATTCCGTATCGGTGAGGGGGAAGCGAGGAGGCTGCCGAAAGCCCTACCTGTCAATTGGATATTATATTGTGGTAGGGCATCAGCAAAATCCGAAATGCTATGAAGTGTACGTGGTGGTTATGGCGGTCGTTCATGGTCCCTCACGGTCTTTGGATCATGCCTCCCGTCTATGAGTGGCTATACGGTTGTTGTTGGCGCTCTCATAGTTTACAATTGTTTCTGCGTGATTCCAGAGGCTATTCAGAATATCACACAGTGAATACTATCTGAGTTCATCAAATATATTATTGAATGAGTTGTACTATACATCAGAGAGAACACTGTTTGTCCTGTGGTTCATCATCTCGAAGATCGAAGGCTCCGAGAGGTGACCAGCTTCTGGGGGAGAGGACATCAATTTCAAGTCTCTTCATGTATTCGTAATTTTTTTCTTTTGCGCTAGGGAAACGGCTGGGATAGGTCAAGACTTAGTTCTTTTTGAGGTACATGCATCAGACGACCGTGTATTAATAAATGCCGGAGGATACCGGGGGTAAAGATTTACAGAAGAAAATATGAAAAAAGTCGTTCCAGCTACATAGGGCAGTTCCAGACCAACGGGGAACAATAATAATGCATGTAAACAGGCACTATGGGCTAGCGTGCGTCGCTGCGTTCCCGACTGTAATATTATTGGTGGACTAATTTTTGACGAGACACGTAGTTGCTCGACGTCTGCTCAGAAAGAGGAGAATCGCCTCGTACGCTTGAGATGCCTCACCTCCCTCACTTGTTTGCTTTCGCGATGTCCTCCCGCCTGTTCTATACCTAGGTGCGGAAGAGCGTGGGCACGCGCTGACGCAATGGGCATCATCCATCGCTCATCTCTTCCCACATCACGATGAGATAGGTGATGTTCAGAGGGTTCGCCGTGTCCACTGCGAGCGCCTGAATGGCCCGGCTTGTGTATAAGCAGGCAGTAGTGTTTCCAACTAACCAAAGGGGTTGTAAGAGTGAAAGCACGCCATGTTCCAAAACTGGCGAGTCGCTCCATCAATCAACGTCGGGCGGCAACAGGATGTTGCCGACACCCGGGGTCCGGCGTTACACGGCCGCGGAATCGTTTGCTCCGGCATTGCCGCATTCGGATAGACGCTTCATTCATTGTAAAAAATAAATGCACCTCGTTCAAACCAGGATATTGATATCCAGAACAGGTTTCCGAGTTTCGGTGAGAAACTACAGTGTACAACCAAACTCAGAAAACAAATACATAAATCAATGAGTATACTATGCGAATTCCGTGCGCGCTGGCTTCTCGAACGTTATTTGACAAACGCGAATCTGCACTTGGAGCCAACGTCTGGATTCCATTGCGCAAGCAACACTGAGGCAGCGATCCCTTCTGACGGTGACATCGAAGGGACCGTGAGGACCCATACACCCATTCGGAAAGCCGGGGACAGCGCGGACGGGTTGTGATTGGAGGGGAGGGCGTTGTCCACGGGAGCAGATGATGAAGTCCGCTGGTTCCTGTTGGTTTGGTAGAGATTATGAATAGTGAAATTAAAATAGGGGTTGGAGAGCCTGAACGCAGCGTTTTGATGTGTAAAACTCGTGAGCGTTTGATCTAAAAATCGCAACCTGCATCCTGAAAAAAAGGCCCCTTTCAGACAACGAACACCGACAGTCGCGGTACAGGCTTACCGCCAAATTGGAGGTCTCAATTCGCACGATTGAACGCAGTTGGTATAAAGACAGATCGATACTGCGTCTTTCAGTCCAGTCACTTATACACCAGTAGGTTTCCACTCCTTGAAAAATGTTCCCATTCTCCAAGCTCAAATTCCTGGCTCTCGCTGTCGCTGCCTCGGCCATGTCTGTCCCCACTGAGGTAGGTACCTCCGCAACGCAGCCCAAAATGTAGCTAACGGTTCTGCAGCTCGTCAGTCGCGCTGAAGCCAGTATCGGCGGCATTGGCGGCATAGTATATTGTGCAGTTTCTGGCACGGCCTTCATCTGACCCTCCCGCTAGTCCCCTGACGCCGCCCAAGTCGTCCTTGTCATTGTCTGCACAGATATCAACTTCGGGAACTGCACCCCCCTCCAGGCTACAAACATTCCCACGGGATGTATCGCCGTGTCAAAGGCACTCGAAGACACCATCAGCAGTGCCCAGGGCCGTTCTTGGGGTTCAATGCACCTTCTACCAGTGAGTACCTCGAGTCTCCAAAGAGCCTGTCTTCTTACAGTAGGGGTACAGGAACCCGGAATGCGCTTTAAACAGTGTCATCGTTGCGGGCAACATTCCAGACTTCAGAGACGTCGGCATGGATAACCTCACCAGTGCCATCTCGTGTGTCAGTGTACCAGTTTAATTTCCAGCCAGCATCTAAGAACTAGGTCGAAATTCGTTGTACTCGAGTAAATGAATACATTAGAGAGTTTGCGCAACAGCCACTGGAGCCACCTTGTGGCTTTTTTGACGTGTGCAATTCGATGGCTCCACCGCCAAAAATATGACGTCAAGCCATTTGAATGGCTATTTTTGGCCGCAATGGCTATTTTGGCGGGGTTGGAGCCATTCGGCTGCGCACGTCAAAAAAGCCATGAGGTGGCTCCAGTGGCTGTTGCGCAACCAGGTTATTGTCTGAACATGGGTGTTTTTATTTTTCGTAGCTTAGCTTGATTTACTAAGGGCTATGTTACCGCCATAACTTTTGATGTCATGCACCTTTACGTTTCCCCGGAGATTTTATCCTGTTCGTAATTGCATATTGCATCGGCCGATGCCAAAATGACAACCCAGATTTAGAGCTTGCTATGTGCGTGGGCTCGGCAAATCTGCAGATCCTTGACATACAGACTGCTATTCTTCAGTTTTTGCCGTACTTGCCGAGTTAAAAACAGCCTAGTACGCATGTCGTGACTGGGAAATTGGAGCCGCATCCTGTGGTATCTTCCCCCTATTTTCTGTGGCCTAGTTACCACAGGATTGGTGGATGTCACTATATTTATTGCTGTTTGCTTTTGAAGGACAACTACGCTGGCACATGTGTAGCAATCCAGATACGGACGTTTACATTGATTATCCGAGATACTTCCAATTGTCCCAATCAGCCTTATTGGACGGATTTAAGCCGCTTGCGTGGCTTAAGATGGAGTCGAGCGCCATAAAATTGTGAAAATGTACCGCTCAAGAGAGAGACTCAGAAAATGGGGGAGTCGGAGTACATTATGGAAGGCAGTTTTGAAAAAGGCTGGCTGGGTCCTCCACTGCACTTCCACAAAATTCGCAGAGATGTCGAGGTACACCAATTGTGGAAGCACAGGAGTTTGGCAGCCGCAGCAAAATCGATGGTCCTGGTGTTGTGCAAGCCAAGAGTAATACCGAAGTATTTGACGTGAGATGCGATGTGCGGGCATCCCGAAACAAGCGCCTCAAACTTAGCTGCATGCGACTGATTAGGGCTAGGGTTCTCGCGCGCCTCCGCCCCCAGCCCTGCCGCTTCAAAATTGGTGTCAATATGCATGACTCCAGCTGACGGTTAATGAGTGCCGCATATGATTGTTGACAAAGATTGCAACTTGAGGGTTTTGCCGCCCGGCAGCTTCGGGTTTAATCGGTCTGACGACCGATTTGCCATCACCCTTGGTATGGCGGGGTTGCCGCTGCACATCCTTTTTCAAACTCCGCCGGTCCGGAATCTAACGATTCATCTCAGAGGTTCTCAACATTATATCGCTGGGGTCACTGGGGGCCGCCGGGGACGGAGTGAAGGACGATACAGTTGCATGAACACGTTCCTGTCAAAGGTCTGTGTCTCTTGTGGTATCTGAAATGAATAATCAACGAACACATCTCCCTTGATAGTATTCTTGATGCGCCATTTTGTGTGAGATCTAACTGGTTCTCGCACCCGCTAACGCTTCTCATGCAGTCATTGACACCGGTACCTATTTGGTCACGGACATCATCTTTGTTCCACCGGGTACGATTCTCGTGGGGAAAATGTTCTCCTTCATCATGGGCTCGGGTCCCAAATTTGCGGATCAGAACAATCCGAGGCCAGTTCTCAAGGCAAGTTGATTCACAAATCTGCTCGCGTCAACGGCCACTCAACTCGTGCAGGTGGGTAATCCTGGAGATACTGGCGCAGTCGAGATCAGCGACATGGTCATTTCAACTACGGGCGGATCGGCTGGCGCAATCGGCATCCAATGGAATATCAAGACAAGCTCTCAGGCAGCACGTTTCGGTAATTCTTTTACTTTTTTGAAATTCTGCGAAGAAAAATCAATATCTCTTTGAATACTTGTTTGCTTCGAAAGTACTGTTGGATGTATCTCTTTTTCAGTGGGGTCTATCCGACTAGGTACTTAGATTTGCGTGAAACGGACGGGCAAGCAGTCATCTCGGCGGTACGGGGTGGTGGGTGGCAGCCCAGAAATGGTGGAACTTTTTTTTTCGACCTCACCACAGTCCCACTGGGATCTTGTGAAAGGTTATTTGGGGTGGGTGGCCACCCGGGGGTCCGTTTGACATGCCCACAACCTGAAAAATAATCAGAATATTGGGCAAGTTGGTTGGAGCACAACAGAACATTCCCAGTACGAAATAGGGTACTAGTCGAAGAATTCCCCGCTTTGGCATGATGGGGAGTGTTGGCATTCACGCCATCACCGGCTTCTTTCCATCTTAATGTGTTACTCATGTTTGTCCGCGCAGTCTATTTACTTTGTTTCTACGGCCAAACACATCTCAGTTCCGCCCATGCATAGCTGAGGTTCATATTCGTTTAACTTGATCATGTACAAACGGAGGTGTTAGACCTTCACAGTGAGCAGGATGTCAAGTGCAGGAGGAAATACTAAATAAGTCCTTTGGAGAACCTGGAACAGACGGGGAAACACTCGTATTTCGGGTGCGCTGTTGGAAGTTCTGGGGAATTTGGCACGGCACGGCAAAATAAGTGCCTGGCCTATGCGGGATGTATACTAGCAGTAGGATTGAGGTTCAGGGGTGGGATGGAGAGTGAAGGGAGTAAAATCAATGATAGAAGTATGAAAATGTTTGAATATTGTTCTATAGAGGGCGCGCACACACATGTAGGCAACGGCTGCAGAATTCGGGCATGGAATATCCTCCTGTCATGTCTCAGCTGCAGCGCCAGGATGACAAAAAAAGCCCACTGTCTGACACTTATAGTGAGACCCCTTTGGCGCCCACTGCTGCACCTATCCCTCGGCTCTAACCCTTGATACATATTCACGCAGAGTAGCCTGGATCTGCAATAATGGGCTTGCATCAAAGATCTCCATGCTGTGAAGCACTTACTTTCTGTTGGTTGACACAAGAGGTGTCAGCCTTCACCATGTGGAAGGGGCACAGCAGCACTTACAACCTGGTAGAGGAAGGGGGGGAGGGGGGAGTCTCTCAGCTTTGACTGAGCATACATGAGGGATGCAGCAACACTTACAAGCTGGAGGACCAAGGAGGAAAGAAGGAGCGCGAGATCCGTCAGTGATGGGCATGCGGGAGGGGCATGGCAGCACTTACACGCTGATCGTTAAAGACGGAGCAACGGGATATGCCAGTGTTCGGCGTGCAAGAGGGGCACAGCGGCACTTACAGCCTGATCACCAAAGACGGAGCAACGGGATTCGTGAGCGTTCGGCGTGCGGGAGGGGCATGGCGGCACTTACAGCCTGATCGTCAAAGATGGAGCAACGGGATACGTCAGTCTTCGGCGTGCGGGAGGGGCACGGCGGCACTTACATGCTGATCGTCAAAGACAGAGCAACGGGATACATCAGCGTTCGGTGTGCCAGAGGGGCACGGTGGCACTTACACGTTGATTGTCAAAGACGGAGCAACGGGATACGTCAGCGTTCGGTGTGCGGGAGGGGCACGGCGGCACTTACAACCTGATCGTCAAAGACGGAGCAACGGGATACGTCAGCGCTCGGCGTGCGGGAGGTGGGTAAGCTGCGGTGAAGTCACCATGGTTATAAAAGTTACCTGTGGAGGACATTAGTGCGAAGACGTTTCGAATGGCCTTGTCCCAGCATGTCCAGAACCGTTGGTGTCGTTCCCGGGACGATTTATACCAGATATGAAGCAGGAGGAAGAAGACGAAGGGAGGAATGAGGTTGAGGCCGGGGATGAGAACAAGGGAATACATCGTCAATGAAACGATGCGCAATGGTTCTGAAGAAAAACGCGCAGGCGTTCCGACAACTATGAGCGTGGGATCGCAGTGAATGTGCTGGCCGAATTTGGATGGATCGCTCCAAAGCCAGATTCCAACGGCAGCCATGAGCGAAAGGTGGATGGAACCTAGAGTGAGGACAGGCTTCCCGGTGATAAAGTGCCAGATGCGTTTGGCGATGCACCAGATGCGCTGGGCGATGCCCGCAGTGCGTTCGACGACATTAGGTTCCTCCGTGCTGGCGTCAGCTCCCTTAGTCTGCCCCAGCAACTCCCAGAGAGGTGCAAGAAGAAATCTGCGCCATGCGCTCCAGCTCGCTTGAATGGGCCGGTCATCGTGCTTGCTTCGATGGTGGACGTAGAGAATAAACCAAATCCATGTGCTGGTGTTGTTCATCCAGCTGAGATCGAGGACGATCGCGGCATGGTAATTGGTGATCTTTTCTTCGCCTCCAGCGCCTTTGGCCAGGATGATGGTGCTAATGAGGATGGCGAAGGCGACTGCTAGCATGCCGATTGATTGGTCTTTTACGCCCTTCAGCTCGTCCCTAGTAATCTTTCGATCCCGGAGATGCATCATGACAGGCAAGAAGCATAGAAGATTTTGGGCGTAGATGGCTGCGCGAACGCCAATGCCCGAGACGTCTGGGTTGGGGGGGATACTGCCAGTGGTGCATTGGTAGACGTCCATGGTGGTGGAATCGAAGAGTGCTGGCGCCACGTCGAATGTCAAAGAAGAACGCCGCCGCATGTCCGCTGTCATGTCTCCCTGAGAGCAAAATCGGTCATTCCGATACCTACCTACCTACTTACCGAGGGATTGATTTCGCCGGAAATAGCGAGGGTTTTACCGCGCGGCAGCTTCGGTTTTAATCGGTCTGACGACCGATTTGCCATCACCGGGGTTGCCTAGTTGCCCCTTGCAATGAGGAAATATGTTGAAACGAGCTAGCTGCTGCTTCCTACCGAAAACCCCGCCTCTCATATGCGCCAACGCGTAGGGCTCTAGGACATCAACATGTAAGGATTCGACACATTGTAACTCGGGCACACACGCAGAGACTGCGGCTGTGTGGTGAGCTAGTGCTGAATCGCCCGGGGAGATAGAAACATCCGTCAGTCTGGAACACTTAAGTGCAAGAGTCGGGAATAATGAATGATCCGCGTCGGTGCGTGGCTGTACGTCAATACTGGATTGAGGGAGCGAGGAGCATGTGGATGTAGTGTAGACATCACCGCTGCCGGGGTTCCAGTGGAGACATTGCAGGTTAAGTAGTAGACTGGGAGGGAGACACGAGCACAACATGATGCTGGGAAGATATTTGATAGAGAGTCATCGTCAATGTTGGATGCGTAGTGGTCTCAGTAGCCGCTAATGACGTGCCTTTCAGGGAAAGTCACACGCGAATATCGGTCTGAGGAACTCGCCAAGACCCTCCTCGGTCCATAGATCGGACGGCATTAGCCGGACGAGGATTCCAAGCGTGTTCCACTTCCCCAAATAGTCAATCGACAGACGGTGGAGAGTTCTCAAGCCGGCCGACATGTGTTGATTTTTTAAAAGATATTTGCGCACATCCCAATGTCCTTCGCAGCTCCACATAAATAGAGGTTGGAATGTGCCGGAAAGGAACAAGGGCGGGAATGCCGCACTACTTGAAGCGCTTTTTTTTTTTGCAGATCCAGTTGAAGCATGTCAGGGTCCATTGCAAGGGGATAAGCCCTCGTTGATTAATAGGAAATCACTCACACCACTTGAAATGTAGGGAGTAACTGAGCATGAGAGACGGGGTTTATATCCTCTGGGTTCGCTGTTTTTATTTTTATTTTTATTTTACAATAACATAATATAATTCATCCCAGAAATCCCAGCGACTTTTTTTTGGAACCTGTTTTTATATACCCGGTATCCCTCTTGCGAATATTCCAAGCGCCGGCAAAGCGACGAACCGCCCAATCAACCAGCCCAGCTGGCAATCAACACGTCACGTCACGGTGCGTGACCCAATTTTCGCCACAAGCACTGCGTTCTGAGTTCACTGTGCTCCTGGGACTCAAGATACTTGTGTTCTCTCGGTACTGGGCTCAAGCCTAAGTTGACTTTGGACTTCAGGCCCATCTCGCCTTGCCTTTGAGGACTGAGCTCCAGTGTTCTACCTAAGACTTAAGAGTTAAAATGCACTTAACTTAAGGGTTTAACAAGTGGTCCGGAATTTCTTAGGTCTTAATTAAGGGTTAATGATGGCATCATTAGATTTTGATCGCACAATTTTCTTGACCAATCATTGACTAGGGTATTTCTACTGCGGAGGAAAAGAAACCTCAACCCATGTCCACCACAATGGCTGTGGATTTCCTTGTCAAACACTTTAGCCGATCCGAGCGGAATGGGACAGTGATCGATGATCCACCTGATTCAAGCAGGATTTGGCAACAGTAGGATAGCTGCTTGTCCGAAGGCTCCAGAGGGATGCATATAGATGCATGGGTAGTGAGAAGTAAAGAAGAGATTAAATAAAATATGTAGAGAGGTTATATCATTGAATAATATACCACACGTGATACTTAAGGCCTTAACATACCCTTAAGTTAAGTACCCTTAATAAGACTTAAGGGCTTAAACAAACATTTTACCCTTAATCAGGGCTTAAGGGAGAACACTGCTGAGCTCCGCCTCTTGCGAATACGGCGATGATTTCCACTCTGTATACGATACCAGACGACGTAGGGCACATGCTAGCAAATGGATGACGCCCTCCCTATACTCGAATTCTTGGGGAAAGGCCGTATACGGGTCGGGATTCGACCAGCACCTGCCCCAAGCGCTTCCACGTCTCGTACGCTGCGCCTTCTTGAAGTATATAGGTTAGTCATATTCCTAGCAATGTCGGCACCAAAGGTGCAGACCTTGTTGCAAAAAGTGTCTGCTTCCTGGGGATTGGTCCATTATTCCCCACTTTTTGTCCATGAGTCGATACCCCTCCGAGATACGGTTTTAGATCCTCGGGGCGCATCCTACCATCTATAAATTCCACCGAAAATAATTCATCCCCGGGTCCAGGATAACCGCCGGGGGATGTGTAATTTACCCAGACCTTCCGATCGGTTGCATCCGAAACATCTTCGTCCCGTCGGATTTTCGCAAATTTTACTACGCCCAAACGTTTTTACTACTACTGGCTTCTACTACCCCAAGTATTGGTCCAAGGGCACAATTATTCGTAGAGTTCTGAACCCAGAACTGCAGATGTTGCTGAAGCCGTGAAAAGTCGTACTGATCCCTGCCCCATTCCATGCACATCTCACCGTTCCGGGTACCTTATATGGCCTGAAAACGGTGATTCCCCTCTACAAGTCGATATAGGACCATCGTTCGGCACTCGCCCATAGGAAAGTGTAGGGAGTGTATCAGAAGTTGTAGAGGGAAAGCAGGCTACTACACACGAGGGCCAATAAACTAACTTATTTATTAACTTGGAACTTTACTTACCGCCTAATTTTGGCACGGCTAACTTTACTTTACTTCGCTTAACTTTCCCACGGGTGGTCCCAGTTTACTTTACTTGCATGGTTCAAAGTATTTTTTTTTCTTGGCTAGTTAGGAGGATTCCAAGCGAAGATATGATGACATGTGTCACAGTGAATGTTACTCAAACATGTGTTTCACCCACATTTACTTGGTGTACCGATTATGAGGATGTTTGAACCTTGGACTATAAATGCTTTAGAACCACCAGTAAAATTTTGGGAGTAGTGAAACTACCTAGATACTTAGTTGTCACTTGTTTTAACTCGAAATTGTGCTTTCCTCCACCAATCTATGCTCCAGGAGAGAATTGGACATAAGTTTTTGCATTTGCGGCACATCAAAGAATTTGTTTTGATCCCGCAGTTGTTATAACATCTTATCCCATTGTATGACCCTCAAAAATAACAGATTCGGGTGAAAAATATGTTGCCATACTCTCTGAAGCATTACATTTGCTTTGTTCATCTAGCTTCATCCAGTAACTGTGCTATTTGTGAAATTGATCCACTGTATCTTTGGAAGCCACATCGTTTTTGAGCGGGAGTGAGCATAGGATTGACATAGACAAGGCATCATGGGAGTCAGATCAATTGCCTACTTATCTTGGGCTCAGTTCTGTGGGCAGACTGGTGGCCGTTCACTTTTGAGTGTTAAAGAAAAGAAAAATTCAAACAAATCATTGCGAGATGTTCGTCACGGCTGAGGCAGGAAAATGCGAGGAGCGCGCGGGCACGGGTTACGTGAGACGAGCTTGACATGGAGGGCGGGAAAGAGATGGGCGGGGGGATGGGATTAAGGAGAAAGTGACGGAGAGGGAAATAGCTGGGGAAGAAGACGACGAAGTATGTATACGAAAGCACGAACAGCGCCGAAATCGAGGATGAATGGAGCGGAAGACGACATAGAGGAATGAAATATGATGAGAAGTAAAGCACGCACGACGACAGGACTGGGTCCGAAAATACCGCCGCTCGAGTGATGATGGCATGTAGCGCGCGGCTGCCCGGACGTGGAGCCAGCGGGAGAGCGGGCGATGTTCTTTGGGTCACGATAAGAATCGTTCAGAACTAGTCACGAGGAGACGAGAGCATGGGGATGGAACAGCGCGGGGACTCGGTATGTGGAGCGATAAAAACGTGTACGGGTAGAATTGAGGGCGAATATTGGGAGGGAGGCGAGTGGAATGAGAGAGCAAAAAAAAAAAACGGCGCTTTGGGGCAAAAGGAGGATAAATCAGAGCGCGCAGGTGACGCGGCCCGCATGCAAACGCATGAGAGAAGGGCGTGCGTCTAGGCGGCGCGGCTCGGGGACAGAGGAGATATTAATGGAAGAATGAGAAATGGGCTAGAGCAAAATGGAGGATGAGACGCACGAAGGTAGCCGCAAGATCCGAATCCGAGGGGGGCTGGCGCACGAAGCACTTCTTCTCCAGTTGGGCGTGGTGTCGTCTCTGGCTGCGACGACGGTTGCCGTCTTGGACCTCACAGGCTTATCTGCATCAGTCCTCCGCGCCGATGGCATCAAGTAGTGGCGAGTCCTTGTCACTGCTGATTTCGACAATCTGGGGTGAATATTTGGATGTTGCCAGTGTAGTCTTTCCATGGCTTGACTGATTGTGATTGCGCACGCCGGGCCTGTGTCGTCGTCGAAGCTCGTGGTGGCAGGAAGAAAGAAGCGGTCACGTCAACTTCACAGGTGTAGAATGGTCGTGTTTGGCGCTGGCTTCGCGGTATGTACGTCTTGAGGAACGGGTTTAAAATATAACCTCTTCCAACATTCAAAATACAAAACTCACCCCGCATCGCAATCGAAGAATACTAAAAAAAAAACTAGACAGTGAAATGAAAGTCAGATCACTGTGTTTAAAATCCGCTCATTTAGCTTTGAGGCGAGAAAGACGATACCAGAAAACATAAATATCAGTAGACCTGGCTTATGGCTTGACCCCTCACAATTAGCTAAATACATAATTAATTCGGTGTAGGCTCAGTATCGAGCGGATATTTCTCTACCTCCGGCTGCAGTCGAAGCACTCGCAAAAATACCGTGTAGAACACTGGAATCAAACTTGCAGCTGCGTGTACCTATTCGAAACAGTATTGAGCTAGAGAAGAAAAAATCATACCGACTCCGCTCCAAGGCTCGATTGCGCCCTTGCCATACTGGAATAAGACCAGTGTATGCAATGTGCAGGTGCGGTCCTCACCGCTAAGAGCCGATATAGGTATCCCTACGAGTAATGTAGACACTTGAAAACGTCAGGATCACGTATTGGGGCCGACATCCCACCCCATCCTGCCAGTGAAAAAGGGGGGGATGATGTATCGCCTGCGCCGCGATGAATACAATGCTTAAGCAAGGTTGGGGGGGGGGGGATTGAAGACAGACTCTGCGTGGCCTTATTCCGAGATGAACGCACCAGCTCGCTGAAACGGAACTGCAAATTGAAATAAAATAAAATAGGGGAAGTCAAAGCGGTCAGATGGAGCGATTCTGATGTCGATTTAGGCTTTGATTCTTAAATCGATTCTTGAGCCGATTTTGAATCAGAATCGTGAATCGACTCATTCCTCCTCCAGAGGAGGAACGGCCCTAGCAGCGATTTATTTGTTTATTTGAACCACCTGTGGGTATCAGATCCATCTGGCAATGAGCATCGAGACAATGCTTTTCTTTTGCGGGGAGTTTAAAAAATGTTCGAAGGCAGACAAATTGAAAGAATTTGGGAGTCGGAAGCGGAGTGACCCCGTGTATCTTCTCAATCCAGTTTGAATAGTTCATGTATGCGCGGAGAAACTACCGGGTGCGACCTAGGCCTCGCCCCGTGTTGTGGATTCTTTGTCCTCTTTTGACACTTGCGCACTGTCTTCAGGGTAATTTTCCTCGAAAGGCGGAACGGCATTCTGACGATTTGTCTAATCTAACACCGGTTGTAGTATTATCTTTCAACTGGCAATAACCATCCACGAGGAGGGTTTCTTGCGCGGAGGTAAGAGAGTGCAGTGCATAAAAGGAAACAGAATAGAAACAGGCGGGTCTTCTCTCCATGCAACGTTGATCTTGGGCTGGAAGCAGAGGTTGACTCGGGTGTGACTCAAACCATTTCTTTTCCCCTTGTTTTTCTCGCTGAAGAGGGATGTTCATTCTCCTTCCTGATCCAATTAGTGCATGAATTCCTCGTGCGGACATTATCACCCATCGATTTGATTTGGAAGAGGAAATCATCCTCCCTTCAGTTTTTGTTACCAGGCGCAAGTAAGATTACTACCCCATGATTTAGACTAAAAAACTTGGCATCTGGGCCATTGCTTCGCATGGCAATACGAGTCCAGTTCCAGGTATACAATTAAGAGCAAAGCCTTTATTGCGCCGTACAGCTATCGTATTAATCTCTTGGCCATCAACTCAGATCAGTTGTTCTTCCCACAAGTAAAGACTTCCGCGCACGAATTCACTGTCCGTCAATCCTCTCATACAGAGAAATTCTCGCTCCCTTCAGATTCCCAAATGAACGCACGAACAACTCCTGATATAAATAATTGGTCTCACTTATTCTGTGATTTGTGTTTTTGCTTCTTTATAGTTCCTTGGATCTACTGCGGCGAGTTAGCGCGTCTGTGAGCTCGTCTTTGGTGTTATGGAGGAGTCCAGGGGCAATAGTGTATTTAGGTGCATGTGCACTTAGATAATCGCTGGGAACCGGTGTTCCTAAGCAGGACCGTGCTGTGTAATACTACCTACCTACCTACCTATGTCAAAAACGCAGCATCGGAAGAGAAAGGAAACCTTACTCTGTTGGGAGGATCACATAAGCTCCACCACACCTTCGGGATGGGGCTTCAAGTTGCTATTGATTGCAGAGCTACGAATCCAGTCTCACTTGTTTGAGGGATACATATTCTACATAGCATGTGCTCGCTATTGTTCTGTCTAATCACATCATATCAACAGACTGGAAGTGGCCGAGTGAAAATGAATGATTGACTCTGTTATATATTCAATTCCCCTTCAATTACTTGAGGGAATTTTAGATACGACACCATCCAGATGTCCGCCAAGGAAATAGTATCGTCCATAATGTACAAACTATTAGGGCCATTCAGCTTTATCCACCCATCGATTTTCCCCGCCATTGTAGTGCGGGGATGAGACGATAGCTGTGGAAGCCGAGAATGAAAGCGAGGTACTGATAGAACGTCAAAAGCCTGCCTTGGCATGATTTCGACACCTTGAAGCCCGGAATCCTAACGCGTCAGTGAAGGCAAATTATGAGAGATGAACACAGAAAACATTCCAAATGGGAGCCATTCGGTCCCATTTGAATCTACGAGAAATAGGCAGTGAGGATAGAATAGAAAGTCGATATACCTTGAATTGTGCGACTAGAGATGTGTAGTCACACTGAAAGTAAAATCTCATGAGAAGCGGCTGATATATTTCAGAGATATTGCTTACTGGGTTAAACGGCTAGTCCGTCCGTGATGTATCTTGGTTTGAAGGACAAGATATCCTGAAGATATAATCATATTAGGACAGCGCGTATAGATTAGATGAATGCTTACCCGTTTCAACCACCAGTCAGTCAGTCACCGAGTTGCGACTATCTGCAACGTGATTTGCGCGTGGCAGAGGATTTTTGACATCTGAGTTGACGTGACTCAGTAGATATGAATCAGAACGGTGAATCAGAATACACACTTGCTGTAAACTCGTTGTTCATGTTGTGGACCACGTAAGTATAATATGGCCCGCCCCCCCTCCCTCCACATACTTGGATGCAAGCTCACAGGCTCGATATTTTGAAGGCAGGCAAAGTAACAGCCTGGAGGGAAAATAAAATAAAGTCAGTCACTGGATCGAAATTCAGACAATGGAATACAAGCCTTGCATGTGAGATCAGAGTTCCATATTTGAAGGCGTGAAAATGGAAAAATAAGGCCAGTCATTGGATAAAACTTCAAAGAATGAATAAGAATACATGCCATGCATGCAAGATCATAGTTTCGAGGCGGGAAAACTAGCGGCTATTTGAATTGTTGAATCTAATGATGAAAAAGGAAGTCAGCCACTAAATAAAAGTTAGGACGATGAATAAGAATACATACCTTGCAAGTTAGATCATAGGTTCGAGATTTGAAGGCGTGCAAATTAACGGCCGCTTGAATCATAAAATCCAAAGCAGAAAAATGAATCAGTCACTAACACGAAGGAAAATGAATGCATACGAGTAGACCTTCCGCAAATACAACGACATCGAAGCCAGAGAGTGCATCCTGAAAGGCAGGAAATCACATGAGGTGCTGAAACCTGAAAGCAAAAAAGTCACGGACTTGCGCCGAGTGTTAAATGCCTTAACTGGATGCCATATGATTTCATTAATACGGTGTGCAGGGGTGAAAAAGGAAGTTTCCACACACACACCTGGAGGTGCGATTAGGTTCGCGGTCGAGAGTCAATGCAAGAGACTAGAAAGAAGTTGCATTAGGCGAACGGCGCGCATCGATTGGAATTTAAATAACCCTTACCTCGCCGGTTAGTCGGTGTTGTGGTCTAGAAAAAGAATGTTGCATCAGAGGTTCATTTTGAGCGTTGAAGGACTTGAACAAGGGCTTCAAGAAGTTGCATGAGGATGGTGTGCAAAATGTGGGATCAACTTAGTGAGCTGACGGCCGGCTGTTGGGGACTTGGAACTAATCTGGGAAGAAAATTGCATCAGGACCGGTCACCGCGTATGGGATGATTATTTTTAAACGAATACCTGATTTCATTTGGGCGGAGGCAAATGGTGGCTACAGTAGAGTTTCATTATTAGTATGGCGCATATAAGAGATGTTGCTCACAGGTCATTCACTCAATTTAAGTGGCCAGCCGCCAGTCCCGCACTATCAAATGAAGGATTCTGAGTCAAGAGGCATATGTGAGAATAATATGAAAATTGCTCACAGGTGATCGGATGAGTACGCCGTGAGTCCGCATGGCAGGGCGTTGAAAAACGGAGGGATTACGCGGCGTAATAGGGTCTCGGGTGGCGGGGTACGGCCTTGGATGGCTATGATATGTAAAATTGGCGCGTAATGGTGGCGAGTGCAGATCGCGACGCAGCGAGGCTTGAGGGAGCCTGAAGGGTGGCTCCGGCGCTTGCAGTGCCGATTCCAGGGTGTGGGACTGCGACAATGAGGGCAGGAGACAAAGCGGAGGGTGGGCGGCTGACTGTTTGGGCATTGTTTCACCCCGGACCGCAACACCGAGGCAATTTTCGACGCAGAATCCTGCATTATAATTGGTTCACTTGAATAGAAATATTACTGACCTGCTGGGATATTGCTTATCTGGTGTAATCAATGACTCCGCAGTGTGCTGAGCCAGCTGATGAAACAAGGTAGGCTGGTCAAAAAATCACATTAGTAAGGCGGGCAAGGGTCAGAGGTTTCATGCTTGCCTGGTTTAAATGACAGCTAGAACTCAGTTGCATCGCGGCTGAGAATGAAGTTGTATTAGGACGGCTTTCAGAGCTGGAAGATTGATACTTACCTAGTTTCAAAGCCAGTCAATCCGCGCGGTGTAACACAGTTGTGGGGAAAAGTGAGCTGAAAATGAATGAGTCAGTTGATGAAACAGGTAGGTTGGTCAAAAAATCACATTAGTAAGGCGGGCAAGGGTCGAAGGCTTCATGCTTACCTGGTTTATAAACGACAGCTAGAACTCAGTTGCATCGCGGCTGGAAATGAAGTTGTATTAGGACGGCTTTCAGAGCTGGAAGGTTAATACTTACCTAGTTTCGAGGCCAGTCAATCCACGCGGTGTAACACAGCTGTGGGGCAAAGTGAGCTGAAAATGAATTCCCATCAGGATTTGATCAGGATGGCGTGTATGGGGTAGGTTTACATACACCTGTTTGAACAGGCAACTGCACGGTCAATGCATTTTATCTGATGATATGTTGCAGTGTGCGGATACAATGGAGATTATACGGATCAGGATTCCAACTGAATTTGGGTCAACGGAAAAGGCTAGAGAAATAGAATGGCTTTAGGATTGTACAAGTAGTAGGAAGTTGCATACCATGAAATTGAGGCGAGAACATTGAGGAGAATTTTGATGACTACGGCGGCGTATGAGCGGAATTTTGGGACGAGGGCGGGGGGTGCCACTAAATAAGGGATTTTTTAACACCCCATTAACACCCCATTTTCACAGTCAGAACTTTCACGGCGCGTTAATCGATGAATATATGTATGTCCCGTGCTAAATAGGAAAAATACGCGCAGGAAGTAGTCGTTCAAAGGAAATTTCCACACACTGCGCGCGGTCTTTCCTTGAGGTGAGTTGCATAGAAATCTATTATAAGGATCTAAAGACCATTTAAATTTTAGTAGACCATGAAATTAACCGCATACCTTGAGTAACAGCTGCTTCTTATTCAGAAATTCGACCAGCGGGCGATTATTGCAGTTGAAAAAAATCTGGCAGAGGAAGAATCATTGAAGCTAGAGGTATTACGGAGCGACTCTTCAAAGCTCAAATGGCTTCGAAGGATGATTGAAGCTGATCTGCGGCATCAAAAACAGCCTGACTGGGAGAAGACCAACGCCCCGAAGTCAGTACAGAAGGAGGAGAACATGTCTTAGAGAAGGCCAGAGGAACAGCCGCATGGACCTGTAAATTGCCGCCAAGTCGACATTGTTCAATTCAATGGTCCTCCCTGTAAAACACACTTGGCTGAGCCGATGGCGATCCAAAAAAAAGCCCACTCGACTTCGCCGCTCTGCATCAACATGAAATGAACGATAAGAAGCACGATATTATGTAGACAATGGATCGTGACCCCTCTGTAAAATTGTAAAAGACCAATCAATAAAACAACGCAGACACCTACCTGCCATCATCGCTTCTGCTGATATTAATGGATCGCAAATCGACGCAAGGAGTCATACAAAACCTATGCGTCAGAGAGCGGAGCCGACGATATCGAGGCCGAAAAAAAAAAACAAGAATTAGACATCAGCGACACCGTGCACTCGCCTCGCAATTGTATCAAGTCGCGCTAAAGCCATGGCCAATGAACCTAAATCCACACCACCTATATGACCAAAAGGAAGCTAAGCCAAGCAAAAGCCAAGCAAAATAATGAGTCAAACAAATTTGTAAGAACTTTCGAATGTCATCCAACACACGTAAAAAAAACTTGGCATCATGAAGTATAATAGAGCGCCGCGACCCGCCGCCATCAGACCAGGGCAATGGTATTCCCACGGCTAGTCAAAGTTTTGAGTCTGAACGATGTACAAAAAACTGCCCTGGAAGTGCTTATAAAGAACGATTACCTAAATAAATTTAGGACTCGTAAAATTCCAACAGGGTTCGGTAGCAGCCGATTCTGCGCCTCATTGGCATACATTGTGAATCACGGCTGGGCGACCAGCTGCAGGTGGGAGGGGGAACATCACCCAGCATATATGAAAGTAAATGGGTTCTCTCCCATTTTACTTTATTTGAGGGTTTACATCGCTACTGCAGCCACCCGTGCACCCTGGAATGCACTTGCCTGAGCACAACAGATCTAGCCCCTGCAAAACCGCGCTGCTGTGCCGTGTTTGGTTCCCATCATGATCTGATTCTCTTCTTCCGACCACCAACGCCCCGCCGCCTGAGCCTTGCCCTCTTCAGGCTCTTCCTTCCTCCGGATACAATCCCTGCATGCTAACCCATGCGCTAGGGCGGCGCTGCTCGCGCCTACCACGCCCGCTCGTCTCCCCTAGAACGCAATGAAAGGCCGCCGTGCACCAAATAACTCGGTTTCTGCACACTACGGCGACTTATGTGCACAAATCCACGGCGTAGCGCGCACTGACGCTCGCTCTCTCAATGCGATTATCCCGCAAGCGGACCGTTTCTTGCTTCAACAAAGGCGGTGCGGCACGCCCACATCATCCGTGGAGCGCGCTGCGCGCGACGCCGAGACCACACAATGGGAGGACAGGCGGGGCGCGAGCCGTTTTGTCATACGCCCGGACCGCAAGTACCTACGTCTGTTCGCTGATGCATGTCGGCCACTTGAGCGGCCCCGAACGCTTGCGGCTTGTGCGCGCCGACTATAAATTGCATGCGCGCATTCGTTTATTCTTGCGCGACTGCTTCCGGCCGCCCCCCCCGCACACTTCGCCATTTCTTTTTATTTTACTCTCGTTCCGCATGCCGCCTCGGTTCCATTCAATCCATCTCCATCTTCACGTCTTGTGTGCGCCGTCAGCGTTACCTTTACATGTTCTCTTGCCCTCCTCCCTCGTCGCTGCAAATCACTAGTGCCGCACCCCTCCTTGTCAGACCTAGCCCCGCAGTCCTGGATTCTACTCTGCAACCCTTACCAGGCCGACTCCGCCGCGATGGGACAGCTCAACGGGACCTGCGGGTTACACATCTATCCCCTCAATGCCCACGCCGTGCGACTCGGGGCTGGTTACGAACTGGTCGTGCGTGTGCGTGCGATGCTGCCATGGTGCGTGCTCTCCGCCTTCAATTCCCCTTCCCCTTCCATCAGTGCCGTCCTGTCCCCTTCATTGTGCAGCCGGTTGTCGCATATTGATACACGATCCCTGCCTTCCGCTCACCCGTCCGATATACCCCGAAACCTGGCTTCACATCGTCTATTCCACGCCGCCTGCCCATTTTTGGCGCGTGGTGTTTTCGTATCTAATCCCCGCACCTACAGATTCGACGCGGGCACAGTCGACGTATCGAGCTCAGTTCTGACACGACATCAGCGGGGGGGCAGTGCGCCGGTAAGGTCCCCGCCGGTGTCCTGGGTAGGGGATGCGTGATATGGTGCGGGGCCGCGCACATTCTTTTTGGGTATGCCATCGGAGTTTAGTATCTCTACAATTGCCTGCCCAATCGCTTCCCCGCGCTGTCGTGCCATCTCCTTTCTTTTGTTTGCTCTGTCACTAACTCCCTCGTCTCTCAGCTCCTCCTGTGTAGCTCTCCGAATCCGATGCACCGCGGTAGACTTATTGCGCCCGCCCTGCATTCTAAAACTTGCCGCATCCCACTACCAAATATCATTGACTTACACTGACTCGGAAAAAGTATTGGATCACGTGAAATCCAGAAAAGATTGAGATTATGTAGGCTCGACACGCCGTTCCCCACAATTTCGCACCCACGCACAGACCATTGACGGTTGATTGACAGCGTCCGGCTCCGCTTCCTCCCGCGCTTGACCTATTCGGTCCGCTTCACAACCAACGTAGTCCTGAAGCCCCGTCAGACTGTTTATAAACCTGTTTATATACCAGCACGGTATATGGGGTAAAAACAGATTTGGGCCTCTGGCTTCTCGAAAATTTGTGCCTGGAGTCCACTGTTGATTCTCGGCACATTTTACCAAGCTTGAAATACCCATTGACAGTTGATTGACAGCCTCCGGGCTCCGCTTCCTCCCGTGCTTGACCCATTCGGTCCGCTTCCGTCGGTCGGATTGTTGTGGGATTTAATGACTTGTGTCTACAAGCTCTTCCCTGAAGCCCCGTCGCTCGGATTGTTGCGGCATTTACATAATGGTCCGCGTCTACCATCTTAATATACTCCTTTCTCAGGCCACGAGACTGGTTTTATCGTTGGCTGAGGACCTTCTTTGGAAGTTGAACTCACTGACTTGTGGTCTTGCATTCACTCTGCAAAGGGACAGACATACGACAGCAGACAGTGTACTGGTGGATTCCGGGGATTTTTACCTGGGAGGAGGGACCCTCCTCCCGTACACTTGCGTACTCCGCTTGTGGTCAGGTCCCACATGGTTCTAACCAGAGGTCCAGCCAAATGGCCAGCCAGTCACTGTTTAGCCAGCATCTTGTGTGATCGACCCCCTGGAATGGTGTTGTGCTCAGTTGACATCTTGTAGAATTCTAGAAGGATAAACACCCTAATAGTGCTACTTGTTTGTTTTCTGTAAACTTGTAGTTCATGTTGTGGACCATGTGAGTATAATATACCCCCCCCCCCCCCATACCTATAAAATATTAAACAAATACACTAAGAACCTGGCATTGTATGTGGGATTTGAAGGTGTCAGGTGATCCAATTATTAATCTGTTTTTGATCTGTGGGGGAAATTTAAGCTAGAAAAATATCCGAGTGTTGAAATAAAATGCCACAGCTCATAGGAAATGAATAATGAGTTGCCCCGATCCCTAATTTCACTATTTTGGACACTGGATTGGGCAGGCCGTTGCATAATTCACCAATAAACTCTTGATTAATGTGTTCTCACTCCTCCTTGAACACGAGCCAAAGATTTTCCTGATTCTTTTGAAATGGGTTCCTACCACGTACCACGCGCTCGCAGCGATCCAATAGACTCCATATGATGTTGATATGGGGGGAATTGGGCCACCAGGGGAGCACATCAATGCCTTCAGCGTCAGGCCACCCCTTTGCATGGTTGAATTGATACTTTAAATTGCCTTGAATTGCTGTCATAGAAGAAATCAATGGTCAAATAGTCCCGATTACAGTGGTTGCTGGTGCCGAGAAGGTATTTGGAGAGGATATCAGCATAAATAAACAGTCCATGATGCCCTCGATTCAATGAAGTTTTTCAACATGTGCCTGGTGGCACCCCCCCCCAGATTTTTTTACTCCTCTTGCCATCCGTCATTTTCTTTTTTACAAGTACTTCTGTTTACAGATGTTATTGTCCCTTTCAAATCTGAGGGGACCTAAAATCCATTTGAGACCGAAATCTGTGAGGGACTTGATAGTGGCTGTGTGAAGTCAATTTAGTCACTGCCACTAAATTCAATAGGAAAAACCCTATTGAAAATAGTGGCTGGGGAGTTGCAGTTGTTTACGTACTCGGGGAAAAATGCCCCCTACTTGGTGAAAAAACATAACCCCCTTAAACAAAACAAAAAAAAAAATTGTCATTGCCTGCCCGGACATCACCGGTCTTCAGATCACGCCGAATGTAGTCTTTGGCATTGCCTGCCGGTGCGTTATCGATCGCCGTTTAAAATGTTCAATCTCGGCGTGCTCTAGATTTTATGACCGGCACCCTCTTCGCGTACGGCTGCTTCCTCCACACTCTTCCTATTATTCTTTTTGAGTCCTTGGCTAACTACTACCTTTTACAATGTGTTTGTCTCCATGCTCTAACCTTGAATGCGACGAGGTGAGAGCATATCACCAGATCCGACCACATTAAATAAAGAGTAACTATATATATCTTTTTTTGTGGTCAAGAGGAACCACTGTATTCACGCTATCACCTGTCCCCCTGACGGCACACAGATTAAATTTAAAGCAAATCCAGATGTAGCGGAACGACCTGTCTCAACGCGGTGTATGGCATTGTTTGGCAGAAGAGGGTGCATTAATTTGGTTCTGTGTGGCAGAAGAGGGTGCAAGTATTTGGATCTGTATATTTCTCCAGCAACAATCCTGAGGAGAAGCGCGGCATTGACAAGACGAAGAAAAAACATTCATTTGACATGAAGTACATGCCGTTTCGACGCACTACATTCCCCAGCACATTCCGCTGCGCCGTGCCGCGAGAGCGCATGCGGTCCTCTTGCAGCACGCACTACTGGGTACGACGTACCGCGTCGAGGTACGCTCACGTGTGATGTGATCCGCGCTTCCCTGTTTCAATCTGTCGTTTGCTGTGGAGAGGCTGCGGCGTGTTGAGCCTCTTGTGGAGCTCATTTGACAACGCGTGATCTGCCCCCTACTCGGTGAAAAATCAAAACCCCCTTAAACACAGACCAAAAACTTTTTTACCCATGCCTTACTTTGGCTATATGAACAGACATTGCCGCACATCGGATCATACTGGGCATCCTTTCTCACTTCATCCGGTATAGATATAGATATCCGGGTCGTTTTTTCATCTGTGCCTCGTTTCTCACTTTACATTTTCTATTTAATTCATTGTACTTCTCGACTCTCAGACCTTACCCAGGATATAGAGTATAACCGCGCCCCTAGGTTGCCTCGCTGGTTACCCCTCCAAATATAGGTTGATGGCGGCCCAGGGGCCGTGATCGATACACGTGATGCCGTCGTGTCGATGCGCTCCTCACCGTTTCAGTCAATCCACCGTGTTTTTGGGCAATTTATTTATTTATCCACACCTGTATTCATGCTCTGAGCTTGGCGGAGGCACTTCAATGCCTATTAGGAACCATGGAGAGCATGAAATAGAGCAACTTTCTCAAATAGTGCCTATAAATTGAAGTATTGAATCCAATAAGATGTAGCTGTGAGTCTGAAATTATGTACTGTCATGTATTGAGAGATTTCATTGAGTTCCTAGGGAACAAGGACCCATTTCACATTTTTTACAATGCATACTGTTGAAATATTTGGGCCTGAGATCCCACTGATACTGTAGCCTCTGAGATAGGATTCTTGGGTGATTCAAGAGGGAATAAACATATTTCATCACTCTTTCAGTACTTTTCATCAATTATTTTGCCTGCTCAAATATATATTCGTCCACCTTTAACTGATGCTTCCCAGGTGAAATTGTCTATTCAACTTGCAATTAAACCAGGTTTGAGAGCGCCTTAAGGGATCAGATAGTTAGAGATACACTGGGACACTTTATTCCAGACTTTGCGTTTACACAGGCCCAAAAAACATGATGTATTATACAAATCGGATATTATGACCACCGAAAATAACAACAGTTGAAGTAAATAGACCGATATAACACATACTCAAGCAGTCTCAATATGTGGACCTGGCACGAGGCAGCGGTTTCTGGGCGCCGCAAACAGAAAGGGACTTCTCTCCAGACAATTCACATATATACCATATGTGAATTGTCTGGAGAGAAGTCCCTTTCTGTTTGCGGCGCCCAGAAACCGCTGCCTCGTGCCAGGTCCACATATTGAGACTGCTTGAGTATGTGTTATATCGGTCTATTTACTTCAACTGTTGTTATTTTCGGTGGTCATAATATCCGATTTGTTTAACCGTTCTATAATTAATACCTCTAGAGAGAGAGAGAAAAAAAGGAAGTACGAGTCGACATGCCGGGCCCTGCCACGGCCCTTTACCCCAAGTGGTGGATATGGGGTTATTTAGGTCTCCCAGACTCCTCCAACACCACTCCCAGCCATCAGAACAAAAAATATTGAATTTGGAATCATCGGAAAATATTACTGCCCGCCAATCCTCTTCCGTCCAATAACAATGGTGTTTCCCCTGGTCATTTTGCTTCCTTCGGTAGCCTGCAGTAAAAGTAGGGCTAGGTTTATGGACACAGGCATTGAAGTAGTGTTGCCATGGCTCGGCTACGGTTCGCTTGACTCGGCTTTTGATGGCTTGCAAGCCGTTTCCAAATAGGGCAAGCCGAGCCGTTGCCAAGCCGCCGGCTTCTGGCGGCTTCGGCTCGGCTTGGCTTTAAGTCATGGCTTGCATGCCAAAAAGGGAAGAGATGAATCGTAGTATGTGTTCGCAAGTAAAGAAGCTACAAATGAAGTAATGTCCTCTGGAATAGCGCTCTGATCATTCATAAGACCCTCCAGCCAATTTATTTCGTCGTCTTTGCTCATGCCAGCAGTGAAATCAAGCCCATAGCCCTGCTTGATGATAAATTTTAGCATTTGTAATGCCTCCATTAGCTCAGCAGTGGTCCGATTGCGTCTAAGTGTGTCAGTCTCTGAGCTTGAAGAGAAAACTCGCTCGCAGGGCACGGCTGATCCCTGGATTGGGAGGATGTCTAGTGCCAGTGGGAATATTCGTGGATAACGGAGCTGATTTTCCTGACGAAATATTACATATGTAGGGTGTAATATCAAAACAGGGTTCAAGCTCACCTCCCAGTAGTTCACAGAGCCGAGACCAGTTCGTGGATCAGTGAGGTAGGCATCTATTTCATCATCGATACTTCCTTCGGAACCGTGGGATGTCTGATTGCCATCATTAAGACCGAGTAAATCGTCAGCCCAGTTATCATTCAATGGGCATGTGGGTGATCTGAGAGGGTCATCATCATACTCTCGAAGCTGTGGGTTAGATTTTATTAAGCTGTATCTTCAAAACTTCGAACAACATACCGCGTCTTTGAACAGTTGTTTGGCCCATTCAATCCGATCCGGCTTATACCTGCTGAACCACCGAAGTTTTATCGCAGGGTTAAGGACTTGGAGAAGCGAAACATGAGTCTCATAAACCCGAATACGATCCATCCACGTACTCATCGCAAGAACGTACACAGGAACGCGCTCAATGCGTTCTTGATATGAACCCAATTTATCAAGCCCCTTCTGGATAATGTTGGCGATCTCTGGGTTCTCACGTTGCATCTGCACGAATACGATCCATCCACGTACTCATCGCAAGAACGTACACAGGAACGCGCTCAATGCGTTCTTGATATGAACCCAATTTATCAAGCCCCTTCTGGATAATGTTGGCGATCTCTGGGTTCTCACGTTGCATCTGCTCCCACTTGCTGATCATCGCCTCGAATGCCGGCAATGTGTTACCCAGGGTGGGAGTTTTCTCCGCCGATAATTTCTGTTGGAACGCATGCGGTACCTGTCCGGTGACTGTAAGTAAAAATCCGAGTGAAGTATAGGATTTAAGCGCACTTCCAGAATTTTTTTGAAGGCTCCCAGTGCATCCCATTCGTAGTCACCTAACTCATATTTTTGGAGATCTTCGAATTGGTTGCTGGATAGAAATTGATCCACAGCCTATATACGAATTGTTACCTTACCAATTGATTATTGAGTAAGCTACTTACTGGACGAAGAAGGAGCCCACGTTCTATCATTAGTAGTGTTGATGACCAGCGAGTAATCACGTCTCGAAGGAGCTCAAGGTCTTTGAGCTTCAGGGTCTTGAGAATATCTGCAAAGAATTGTCGCCGCAGAGAAGATGAACGAATCTAGAAGATTCAGAAAGGTCAGGTTACGGCTTGCATTACAGAACAGTGAGATAACAATACCTGCCGAATGATAGTACGAAGCGTCGCAATCGGATCGCGGTCTATAGCATCCATGAACGTGGCCGCAGGGCCACCGCGAGGTTCGTAGTTGTCTGCATTGTTGTCTGCAAAGTCGGTATCTGTGATGGCTTTCAAGATGGCCTTGCACGCGAGGTGGACGATGTGCGGAAAGCAACTAGCACAGGTAAAAGATATGTCAGTCGAGTCCGTAACAAAGTTTTAAAAAAACTTGTCAACCGAATACGCCGTTCTATTTTAGAAAAAGGTATACCGCGTCGTCTCAATTCAATTTCGAGCCATCGCATGAATGCGTCATTATTGAAAACATTATCAAGAGTAGGCCAGCCGAGCTGAAGAATGATAAAGGAATAGAAGTGTTCCACATTGTGAGGACTTTGATAGACTGTACTCCGTTATGAGTAGGTGTATTTAGACTTCATAATACATACCTGATCATCGCCGACAATGAACTCGACAAGTGCATCGACAAATGCCTCATGCGAGAAAGAACGCTGGCGTTTTTTCTGCTGAGAGGTACCTGAGCTGCCGGGTTGCTGACCTTGACGTCGCCGGTAGTCGTCGACTGCGGGCTGAGCTTCCTTCGCTGTAATTTTAATGTTCAGCTGGTCACAAGCGGTGACCCAAGCGTCAGTATGGTGATCATAGAGATGTTTTCGAAGTACGCCCGTGCTGGTTGTCAGGCTAAACTGAGTTTCTTGGATATGTGGATGAGTAGTGTGTTGTTGGCTTTCGCAAATTAGCTATTTTGCTTGAAACAGCGAACCAATAATACTTACCGGCAAAAGATGCAGTGGTTCTTCTGCTGCATTTCGCTGTAGAAAGTCCAAATGTCGACTGCCGATGATTTCCGAGTGCCAGCTGGTGCGCGGTGGGAACGAGAGGTGCGCTCGTGGGTAGCACTGCCGGGGCCTGCTCGAGGAGTGCCGGCGCCATGAGAACGACGGTGGCTAGACGCAGGCGGAGCCGGAGTCGGAGAGGGAGAGGGATTTGGGCTCGGTGTCGCAGGCGGTGATGGGCCAAATGATTCTTCGTCGTCCATTTGAAAGCGAACATTCGGGCGCCTCACGGGCCGCTCTCCATCGGAATCAGGATCGAATAAGTCGGAGGATGTCCTACAGACGATGGAGTGTCAGTAAAGTATTACGTAGCATCGCTACAATACACGTACTTGTTTCATTCACCTGAGGAGAAATCCACGAGCTGGATGCAACTGGTTGTCGTGGTGCAGCCTGGCGATTCCCTGTTGCTCGTATAGGGGTGGGATTGGATGTGTTCGTAGATTGACCTGAATGGCGTATTCAGTTATCATATTAGATTAGTAGACATAAAAACCGACTGCCTGCACGCTGGTGTGACCCTGCTTCTGATGCTACAGCAGCTTGCACAGTCAGCTGAATTGGAGTCGGAGGCTCCTAATACCGCCGGCGCCGGGTTCGCATGGGACTCGGTTCTGCACCGGTGTTATCGTCACCATGAGGCTGGCATGCCTGTGTTCGCCGTCGTGATACTGGAGGGCTGTGCTGAATGTCATTCGAATCTTGATCAACTAATTCAGGAGTTATTCTCAAACCCATACATGCAAATCGAAGAAAAACCTACGCTGAATTTGAAAAGTAGTCTCGAGTGCGCCACCTGGAAGTGTCCGTGATCGTGGCGCTCTCAAGGGCATTGTTGCGCGTGGAGGAGTTCAAGACTACCACCTCCACACGCAGAGATTGGCTGAAGAGGACAAGAGCTGGTGGAGGTAGAGAGAAAGGAGGGAAACAAAGAGTCTTGTCGCCACAATATTTCTGATTCCCACTGCATACAGCCCTGAAAAGTTTAAACAAGATGGGTATTGCATGTGCTCGGTGATATCGGAGGAAAATGGTTATTTGATGACTTGAGGTTCGAGGCTGTAGAGAGTAGGGAGATTTGATGTGGCACCATTGCCAGCCTGTCTTTGATGCTTTGCTTTAGACGCTTAAATGGCCCCGACTCCGGCGCTTAAATGGCCAGAATGGTGGCCATTTAAGCGCCGATCCATAAATAAAGCAGATTTATATTCAAATTCCCTCCGGCGACGTGAGAGCCGTACAGGTCGTTGATGCTGACTAATCTACAGGCTCAGTGGTCAAGGTAACAGTGGGAATGAGCCTCCGGTGACCCCGAGGGCTCAAGTAGGGCTGCCACCCGTTGCCGTGACGGCAACGGCCGTCGAAACGACGGGTGTTCGACGGGCACCTGATAATACCACATATCCTGTCTAATTAGGCTGAACGTACCCCCCCATCATACAGCCTAATTAGGCTGAAAAATGTATATTTTCATACCTCAACTATACCGTACGCACCTTGACGTGTCCTGGGTGAAAATTTGATTTTTGTACCCTGAATACCACCAAAATGGTACACGCATGCTTTTTTACTCATAGTCAGAATCTAATCTAATGGAATTAGTGGCGGTGTCTCCCATACCATGCATACCACGGTACGTTTACTGACGTGAGGGGTATGAAAAATACCTCTTATACCTTCTTGACGCTGTCGGGCGTATAAGTTGTTATACGTGAGGTCCGCTGGAGTTGTTGTTGTTCGAGCGTTTCCCACTAGAATAGATTTTGTCCGTAAACTCGATTTCTCTGCAAACTAATAGGAAGTTGCGTTTGAAGAAAAATGGGCCGACTGACTGCGAATAAGAGATGTGGTGGTTTTGGAGAGAAAAAGAGAAGTAGTTTTGAGGGTGCAAATTAAGAAGTGGTACCTCGATCCTGGTCACGAAGTGTTACACGTCCCAATAGGCGGTGCGTAGACAAGAAAAAGGTGCTGCGATCCCGGTCACGCAACAGATCAATTTCCCTAGGAGAGCTGCGATCCCAATCACGCAGTTATACGCGTCCTAGTTGTTAGCTTGAGCAAGAACAAGGGTCTGCGATCCCAATCACACAGAGGTACAAGTCGTAGAGTAAGCAGAGGTTGTATAAGAACAGGCTGTGATCCCAATCACACAGCAGTACAAGTTCGAATAAGGCCGGTGTCGTATAAGAACAGGCTACGATCCCAATCACGTAGCAGTACAAGTTCAGATAAAACAGATGTCGTAAGTCGATACAAGAACCCGCTATCCCAATCAAGCAAGTTATTCGAGACCAAGTTAAGACAGAAGGTGGCAGAGGGCGAGACTTTGCAGGTCGTCAACCGATATGACTTTGTAGGTCGATATCCCAGAAAGGACTTTGTAGGTCGTTTCCTCGAATGGACTTTGTAGGTCGATTCGTCAACAAGACTTTGTAGGTCGTTGTCGTTAGTAAGCAGCAAGAGTAAGCGGCTTTAGATCGTTTAGAGGTTGCCTAACTGGAGTGGTGTGAGGCGAATAGATAGAAGTGAGAGTGAGTTCGAGTCAAAGGGGAGTATTATTTATTAGTGATTTATTTACAGGGTTTATATACAATTTGAGAAATAGTGAGTCATAATTCTATGACTCCATTAGTGATTTACGGTGATGATGGTGGACTTTGTATGAGTCAGTTGGACTCAGTATGAGTCAGAATAAGGCTGTAGGACCGAAGCAAACCTATTTTTAGTACCACTGCTGATTAATGTTATTCCAGAACGTTCCACCTAGTTCTTGAGGGATTTAGCAGAATTTGATAGGCTGGAAATCAGGTGCCAATTTGGGTTTTGAGGTGTTTGTGCATATTTTTCCTAGATGGTCTTTGGCAGGACAATTGCATCTTGACACCAAACACTTTGGCGTCATGACAACGCGACGCGTGACAGGGTGACCGCGTAGGAGTGGGGGGCGCGCCGCCTGTGGCTGTGGTACCACGCATACCATGGGGCACAACACGTGGTGACGTGCCAAGAGAAAATTACCCCACATACCCCACATGTGTGACTGGTGATGGCATGCCTGCTGTCTGCGGCTGTGTATACCATGGATACCACATGGCGGGACTGTACATGGGGAAAATACCATGCATACCACAACAAGTCCTGCAACGTGGTTGTGTTGCTGCCACGCCATCAACCGCACTGGGTCAGCACCCCAGTCACACATGTGGGGTATGTGGGGTAATTTTCTCTTGGCACGTCACCACGTGTTGTGCCCCATGGTATGCGTGGTACCACAGCCACAGGCGGCGCGCCCCCCACCCCTACGCGGTCACCCTGTCACGCGTTGCGTCAAGAAGGTATAAGAGGTATTTTTCATACCCCTCACGTCAGTAAACGTACCATGGTATGCATGGTATGGGAGACACCACCACTAATTCCATTAGATTAGATTCTGACTATGAGTAAAAAAGCATGCGTGTACCATTTTGGTGGTATTCAGGGTACAAAAATCAAATTTTCACCCAGGACACGTCAAGGTGCGTACGGTATAGTTGAGGTATGAAAATATACATTTTTCAGCCTAATTAGGCTGTACGATGGGGGGGTACGTTCAGCCTAATTAGACAGGATATGTGGTATTATCAGGTGTCGACGGGCACGGGCCGTCTGAAGACGGCCCGTCGAAGGGTCAAGAAAATCCTTGATGGGACGGCACGGTTGACGGCACGGCCGTTGACGGTACGACGGGTATTAACGGGCGGGAAAGAAAATCGATTTTGCGATGTAATTCGAAGTACTACTATCCCAGGATCTCTTGAACTGCGTTACGAGCGAGGCGGAGCCGTTGTTTAACCATCATAAGTGTTCTGATGGTGTCAGGCTTGAGGCTAGCCTGTCTGAGAGATATGGTGTCGCGGCCACCGGAGAAAATGCGCTCCACTGCAACAGCAGAACCTGGGAATAGTGAGAATCACACTTGATACTCAAGATAAAACATACCAGGAATAGTGAGGATATCACGAGCGAGACAAAAAAGATTTGGAAATTGTACTTTGCGGGCAACCCATCATTGAACAGGATCACAGAGGGTAAAATCCTCGCGTGGGAGGCTGTAGTACTCCCGGAGCTCATCCAGAACAACACGCCGCTGAACACGATACCTACACCGCACGAGAGGAACGATGTCCTCAAGAGCTCATGACGGTGGCCCCAGAAGAGTCCTCGGCCAATGTTTTGTTTGTGTCTGCTTGAGCTCAAATGAGGATAGATCAGAGAATCATAATGAGCTCAATTTGTGGCCTGATGTAGTCCCGACATCTTTAGAAACAATGCCACAGCAATCTTCAGAGTCTCATGTCAGAACAATCTCCCCGCCAAGGGTCAATGTGGGCTCTTAAGAAGATTGTGCGGACATCCGCAATGTGCATATACAGCCATTCAAAATATTCTTGATTTGAGATGCAGAGCGTTATCTTAAGCACATGAGGGCCGATATGCAGATTACAGCAAGTGAAGGACTGGGCGAGGACATTAAGGATATATTTGCTTGATAAAAAAGAGACAATTTGAATAAATGTAGGCCATACAAAAATAATATTGAGCCGTGCCACCCTATTAAATATTACTCGTCGTCATCGTTCGGCGATGTGGACTGCCCCGCCTCCTCCTCCGCCTCCACGTCGGCGAGCTTGCGCTTCTTCCGGACAGGCTCGATGTTTCCTGCGTGCTTGCTGATGGTCATATTGATGCCGTCTTGTGAATCAACGGTTCGTATCTCGGTGTCTGCAGGATCACCATAGGTGGTTTTGTCGGTTTCGTAGATCTCATTGAAGACTCTGTAAATAAAGTTAGTCTCGAGTGGAAAATGAGGATAAAGAACGCACTGGTCAAGCTCGGTTTTATTAGCGCGGTTGCGACGATAGTCATCAATGACTTCATCAACCTTTGGCCAAAAGTCATCGTCGCTGAGGCCGGGGTAGCTGGTAAGACAGAAGCGCTGTATGGCGGACGGAGCATGTTGTCAGATGGAATAGATGTGCACATAATATTAAAAAACACACCAAGAATGCAAGTCGTTGATATAGTTGAACGGTTAGTTGAATTTTGGAACCGGCAGCAACCTTGGAGGCGAGGACAGCAATGTTGCGCATATCTGATTTTTTGTCCGTCGAAGCCTTGAGCTGTCAGGTATCTCCATTAACATCGACGGATGGTAGTGGATTATAAACAAGTACCTTGGTTTTGAGAACGTTCCGATGGCTAATAGATTTGTTGCGAATAGCAGTCAAGACGATGTCTCGAGCCTCTACTTCTGCATCAGAGGGTATACCTGCCACCCCAATCTCACGCATGGCCTTCTGGAACGGGCGTCAGTACAACCTCGACAACGGAAATATCAAAGATGTAATATTACCAGAATATGCTCCGCATAAAAGACACCACGATACGATGTGGTCGAGGGAGATAATACGAACGCCTGAGCGTAAGAGCCAATTTTTTTCTGTGCGAGTGAAAATGAGCTCGGATGGAATAGGTGGGGATAATGCACGCACCCCAAGCTCCTTGGATACTTTCCACTCGCTGACCTTCTCATTCTTCTTGACGAGGTCAAGCACTTGAAGAACATGCATAAAAAGGACAGCCTGTCGTTCGTCTGCGGATTGCATCTGAGAAAAAATAAGTGGGTGGCACAGCAGCAAGTCGTGATGAAGGTGGATACCGCACAAAACTGATCAAAGGCCACCGATGATTCATGAGAAAGTTTGAAGTTCGGCTGACGTTTGACAAGGCTGCCAAAAGATACCAGAGAAGGGACACTGGGACGGGGGGAGTGGCGTGGCTGGTTGTGAATCCTGTCCATCGATGCCATCCTCACCAGCAGATGAGCTTGGTGGCGAGATGGCAGGGCTGCGTACGGCCCCAGCGTTCTGGCGCACCCGTTGCAACAGCTGCCTTGCGGGATCCATGTCACGAAGTTGGGGGTCGATATTCTCCAGGGAGAAACTGGAAGACATGAAGGAGAAGAGGTTTTCGAGACCGACATATTACTGGCCTTTATATCACTGCAAATTGGCCAGCTTCATTGTCCTTCAATGTCCTATTTAGGACTTTGCCAAAGCGGTGGGTGGCATGGCCTCAGTCGAAATTATCTTGGCCTGCAGTTTCCCAATCTTGAACGCATTTTGAGGTGGGCGAGTTAAAGTGGGAGAGTTGAGGAGGATGCCATCACAACAGCGATCACGCAGCTGTCAAGTGCGTCTTGAGATTGTCGAATTAGTCAGCCATTCGACAAATCTCAAGACGCAGTCAATCAAGCATGTGATCAGTGCTATATCGCGAAAACAATAATTTACACTCTTGACTTTCGCCACTGCATTGCGGTCGTCTTCAAAAACTAAAAATGCCCAGAACTGCAAATCCCCTGCCAGATGGTATATTCAATTTATTCATCCCACAGTTTGAGAGTTAATAAGGGATTTATCTGCCTCCACAGGCGTCGAACAAGATATGGAGACGAAGAAAGTTCGGTGTCTCATTTGTAAAGAAGGGGATCCAACAAACGGCGGTAAATGGATCGGTAAATCCTCCCTGTCTGGCCATCTCAAGAGTGATCTACATGAAGCACATGTTGAAAACAAGCGGCGCCGAGGAGAAATAGCAGCTGAAGATGCTCGTCGTCTGCTTGGCGCTTATTCAGGGAATGCAACAACGCCTCTTCAGTCTGATGTCAACCATATTCCCCGGGTCTCGATGTTTTCAGACCCCATGGACTTCCATTCTGGCGGTGAATCCAATATGACCGACTATTCCTCTTCCACAGCATTTTCTGCACCCATTATTCCGACACCAATGAATCCAATTATCCATGATCCAGGGGCTGAACGCGAGCGCTTGCGCCAGCAAGTGGAGCGTATGCTCTCACAATCTGAAGAATACAATGAAGAGGACGATGACGAACTCATCGACACAATGACTGCTTTCAAAGATTTGGGTTCGCTCCTCACAATTGATGAAAATACAGCTATTCACAATCATTTATTAGATCTAGAAACTGAGGGAGATCATGAGGACTACTTCAACAATATTCCTGTCGATGCAGACTATGCTCCATATGCCAACAAAATCGTATGTTCCACTTCTGGCATGAATTCTTCAATTGAAATGTTCTAGAATATGCTCCTTGACATCATCGATAATTTACCTAGGCTCAGAATGTCGAGCAACCAATTCAAAATGATCTTATGGCTACTGAAGGAATGCAAAGTCGCAAATGTTCCAACATATAGTGGTTTCCGAGCAATGCAAGTCCACTTACGTGGACTTTGCAGTGGAAGCGAACCCAAGGCTTACACCTCCAGTGTCGGAAACAAGTTTTTCGTCAACGATATTCGTGAATCCATCGCACGAGTAAGTGGATGTGATGGTATACCCTGAGCGCTTAATTGATCAGTTGCCTATAGGACCTTGCCAATCCAGAGGTTGCCAAGAATCTTCAGTTCTATCCAGAGGAGACGACTGGGCCGATCTCCGAGGTGTGGCAAGCTGAACGATGGAAGGAATTTAAACCTTCAGAACTCACTCCCATGTATGCTCGGGGACTGCGTCAGTTTTATATCGATGAACTTGCAGAACTCGAGAGCGGTGATATTGTCATGCCACTCGCATGGATCAAGCGAGGTGGTGTTCTTTGTGCAGACTGTGTCGACATTATCCCTTCACCGGTCAGTTTCTTCCCGAATTTATATTTTCCGTGCTTATATCAATCTCAGGCGGGGTGGAATATGTCTACAAACATCCGCAGCATTTCAGCCTCAGATTTCAAATACAATTATGATGATATCATTCAGCGCGTCGGAGACACCATTATTTGGGCAGGTTGGCATTCAATCACACAAGTTGCCGTGTCAAGGTATTCATCCGTCTAATACAGAGGGTACCAAAGCGCCTCAAATGCCTAATCCACTCCGAGAAATTGCTGGAGGCGACGATTTGTACGTTGTCATGGTCCCAATCTGGGCCGATGATGTATCGGGGAACAAATCCAAGCAATACAACAAGCATATCAACATGTACATGGCGAATTCGAATTTACCTGGTCAACTCCTGCAGCAGGAATATTTTGTTCGCTTTGTTTCAACATCCCCCCACGCCACTTCTCCAGAGCAATTCTCTGCTATAAAAGAACAAATTCAGTACGTTCAGTGGTGATTAATTCCGACATAAAGCTGAGGTGTCAAATATTCCAGGGATACGCATACCAACCCCATACGCTGCTATAATTCCGACACGCACAGGAACTGTTGCGTCATTTTACGTGTTCCGAGTTTTCCGGCGGATAATCCTCAGCAATTAGAGGAAGCATCGCATATGGGCGGTAATGCCAATTGTGGCTGTCGGCGTTGCAAGGCTGGCGGATCCAGTGAAGTTACGGAGTCAAATGAAGGCTACCACGCAATGCATTGTGTATGTCACATTTCCGGGCGCGACATATTTTTGATTCAAACTTTAGGCTGGTATTCCTCGGCTTGCGGCTGAGACCAAGCAGACTTTAGAAGAACAAATCCGGCTCGCAATGTACGGAGTCGAAGCTCCCATTCTGCGACTACAGACTGCCACCGGAGTCAAGGACAAGGTCGCTCAACATTGGATCAATATACTACTCGAAAAGGCAAAACAATTGAAGTCTGACAGTCCCGGCCGTACTGCAATGTCTATCGCAGAAGAACTTGAGGAGTGGCTGAAGGAACAACCCGGTGATAAAGTCAATCCCCTCCTTGATATTGCGGGTGAGTAATCTTCTCGATACATCTTTCACCGTTTAACCTCACTTCGCATCAAGGTTTGGACCCAAATCGCGATACTCCCGTCGAACTTCTCCATACAATTTTGCTGGGCATTATCAAGTATGTTTGGCATATTCTGCACACAACATGGACCGAAGCACAGCAAAATCTGTTCGTGGTTCGGCTTCAATCGACGGACATTGATGGCCTCACCATCCCCGCCATCCGTGCTGCCTATATGATGCAGTACAAGAATGGCCTCATCGGAAAGCATTTCAAAACCCTCATGCAGACTATGGTTTTCCACATGCACGATATTGTCTCTCCCGAAGTATTCACTCTTGTCAAAGCCGTCTGTGCCTTGGGTTCGGTCCTTTGGGTCCATGAGATCGACAACATGAAACAATATACAGTAGGCGATTCAGTTTATGGCTTGTGAATGGCACTTATTTATTTATTAGGATGATCTGACCATTCTCATTGCCAACGTCCTTGATGCTTTTGGTGATCATGATCCGGCAAAAATCCTGTTGAAGATCAAACTGCACCTTCTCCCTCACATCGTCGAAGATGCTATTCGCTTTGGTCCACCCATTCGAAACTCCACCGAAGTTTTTGAATGTTTCAATGCGATCTTTCGCTTATGTTCGATACTCAGCAATCATCAGGCTCCAAGTCGGGATATAGCAGTGAAGTTTTGCTCAATGGATCGCTTGAAACATATTTTGAGTGGTGGGTACTGGAAACAAGGGGATGTGTGGGTGCAGGCAAGTCTGAATGTACGCAATGTCTTGAAGACGATGCCGATCATTCAACGCCATCTGGGTTGGGTACCTCCTCAAAAGTTGGTTGCTGGTAATATTCTCAATATTTTATTTTCTGTATGCAACTGAACGCTTTTGTGCAGGAAAAATGCGGTCTGCAGCTAAGGCGAAATCATCTCCTATGAAATGGACAAGCACACATGCCGCTTCAAGTTCATGTGACATGCAAAATGTAATGGTCGTCAGCTCCGTCAAATGGCGTTCTGCAATCAGTGTTACTGCTCAGTGCGGTGATTCTTGCAGTCAGGGCTCGTGGGTTTTTGCCCGCACCGGTGATGTAAGTTTCATGACTTCTTTAATTTCACCGGCGCGAATTATCTTTCACAGGAATCTGTTGTAACTGGCCGGATATTGGAGCTCCTTGTTCCTGATGGAGACGCCCCAGAACTTCCCAAGGGTCTAATCACCATTGAACAGTTTACGATCTCGGAAAGACTCCATCCGGATTTCATGATGCCCACCCTTCAACGTTCCCAGAATAATGGGCTTGTGACTGTTGCCTCAGATGTTAGCCACTGTTTCTCAGCTTGAAACATAGACTAATTTATTATGTGCAGGCTGTCCTCTTTCGTTTTTCTGTCCAGCATGATTGTCGGTTAATGAAATGTCAGCCGACAGCACTCCATCCAGTGATGCAGGAGCGACAAGAAACGACCCGTTTCACACAACTTATCTCTCATGGAGATGATGAGCACTTCATCATTAACATGGCCGGCCTTCACAACGCAACATTACTCCGGAGAAGTTTGCCTCGCGCGCTCACTGTTCCTCGACCGATCTATTTGGACCGAAGGGCTCATCACGATGAACTGGCAATGGGTTTACGGGTTTCTCAAGTGGCAAAACGGGCATGGACACAAGAGAAACGACGAGCAACAATCATGGCAAAGTCAAAACAGGCGCCGCAGAGCAATGTGCCCCATGAGGAGAGTGAATCAGAAGACATTGGAGAGGAGGAGGATGAGGATGAGGCAGTTCAACCACCACCGAAGAAGCGTGCTCGCAGGTACTAAATATCAGCCAATTTTTTGCTCGTCTATTGTACAAGGACTATTCATGACTCGTGAACTTCGCATTCCATGCGGTCCAACTTTCGCTTGCGAGAGGGTGTCACGAGCTGGAACTGTATAAATAATAATAGCACGGAGCTGTGCCACAGGCATACCTGATTATTGGGACTGAATGTTGCGTCAGCCTCGGAGTCCATCTCCGACTCTGTGTCGGACGGATCAAAATCTTCTCGGGGGCTCTCTGCAGCCTCAGCAGTTTGACTTTTGCCAGACCACTGAGCAGTGTGACCATGCTGCCGACGGACTTTTCGAGCGAGTGGAGTTGTGGGCGAAGACTGAAGCGCATAATTTGGCAGGTGGCTTCGACCATGAGGCTTGGAACCAGGGTTCAAGGTGGTGGTGGTAGACGAGGCTTCAGTGTTGAGTGTGAAGGAGACAGGGGAGCTACCATGCCCTGACAAGTTGATGTTAAATGTCTGATGCAAATGGCATGAGCTCAAAGCAGAGATTGAAGTGTGGAGTAGATGTGTGCTTACAAAGGGACCAGGACCCTGTGTATTGATAACGAATGTTACACCGGACGAGATTGAGCAGACTTGCGTCTGTGAAGTGCTGGCTATGTCGGACATCGTTGCACAAGCAGATACGAAAGCAAGTGGTGGTGGCACGAGGGAGAGATACCAAGCGGCAGGTGGCAATCATGTTCACACATATTCTGGACATTGCAGGAAGGATCTGCATCCAATGTCGGAGTGGATATCGGAAGGAGACCGTACATGAGAGATCGACAAGTCATCAAAGAGATTATTTGGTTGTTGTTTGCTCTAACATCAAAATGAGCCCAAAGTATCGACATCAGCTCTATATTCTCACAATATCATCTCGCCATTCGTGCTTATTGTCATTAAAACACCAGCCATTGATTGTCTGCCGACAACAGACCTGATTTGCGGTGTAGCCGTAAAATCCTTCTGGGGTGAGCCGAGGTGATAAGAGGAAGACAATGCAACTGCTGGAACAACCGGAACGATGTTTGACTTGAGCAGAGCGTAATTTGATTTGAAATGCTCATCGAGAGCGGTCTTGGAAACTTCAAGTTGGAGGATGAGGTCTTTGTCGTTATAGAAGTCAGCTTTGAGCCCTTCATATGAAATACGAGGATCAAGAACTTCAAAGAAAGTCAGAAGAATGTAATTAGAAAAGTAGTCAAACTTACGCGCTGCCCAGGTATAGTACGGAGATTGATCCATCTTGTAGTAGTAGTCGCTGAGCTTGCGGTGTGCTTCAAGCAGACCATTCCGAAGAACGGACGGTGTCGAGAATGGAAGTTGTTTCAAGCTCGCACGTAAATCCTCTTGAAGGCCGCGGAAAATCGCATTGGTGTAAGAAAACATCGGCCGCTTTGTGGTGGACATCAGAACGGTCGCAGTCCGGAAGGATTTCAACCAGCCGGTGACGAGGATGATCGCATCCCAGTCACTATCAGTCAGATCCCAAGGGCGCAGGTCTCGATGCTTCCCGACAAACTCATCGATGATCTTCCGATGATCAATGGCACGGCCTAAAGAATTGGATATTGAAGCAGCTATGCAGTGTAAAGCTAGGTATTCGTACGAAGCATCTGATGGGTTGAAGACCACCGGGTCTTGACGTCCAGGATGGGCATCAGAGGCTGTTGCCCGAGCTTCCCCGCAATGAAGTCAGGCGACACCTGGACCTCGCGGATCCATTCCTGGCGACGTTGGGGGCTCGCTCTGATAGACCTAATAATTTTACGGAGCTGCAGAAGCTGAAAGTCAGTGAACGGCAAGCAGCGGTGCATAAGCGATCCCACCTTCTTTACTGATCGAAGCTTTTGGATCCCCTGCCCATTGCGCACCTCCGAGTCATACTCCTCATCCTGCTCATCGTCTTCATCGAAACTGCATCGTCATCATCCTCTCGGGACAGAGGAGCAGTCACAGCATCTTGATATGCTGCCAACTTTCCCTCTGCCTTTTTGCAAGTCGACTTCGATATCGCGCCAATGGCCTCAAGAAGCTAAACTAGTACTTAGAAGTGCATGAGAAAAAAGAGAAATAAAAGACCTTGATTGCAGCCAAGTGCGCCGTGTGAGGCATGCACCGGATTCGCGCGTCGGTAGCATCAAATGGGATATCCACTGCAGCGCACTTGATCGCAATATTTTCCATTAAGGTGTCGTTGTTGGATGCATTGTCCATTACAAATGTGTGGACCTAGATGGGAATAAGTTCAGGCATGTCGTCACCATCATTATCTTTGTTCACCTTTTCTTCAAGGCCATACATCTCGATGCAGTTCCACACCTCTTCAGCCATGTTTTCACCAGAGTGCTCCCCAACCATCTCGCGGAAATCAATGAGCATTTCCTCTACACAGTGAATAAGACTTCGATGATAAAGTGGCTCTACAATGTAACTCACCGAGTTTTCCGTCGTTCGTCATGTAGTGAGCAACGATCGCAAGGAAGGGATGTTGGTTGCTGGAGGTCCACGCGTCCAAAGATAAGCTGACTTTCGAATCCAGCTCCTAAAAAATCGCATTAAATGTCTATTCGCTCCGCAGACAGATACGCACTGCAAACATCTTCTTTGTGCCCTCAATTGTATCCTCTCCCATTTTCATCACCCGATTGCGAATGGCAGTGCGCCCGGGTACCTTGAAGTTGAGTGTTGACCCGTGGTGAGTATATTCCATGAGTTGAATGAACTCAGGCTTCTCCACTTCGTCGAACGGCTGATCACAAGCCACAATCCATTCTGTAAGGAGATTGTTGTAAACCTCCTGTTCAAAGTTTCCCTGTGTCCCTGATGAGCAAACAGTGTAGAAAAATGAACGATAAGAAATACCTGAGCCTTTTTTGCCTGGCGCTCTAGTCCCTTCAAAATACCAGCTGTCGCAGTCTCTACCTTGCCCAGATAGGCCTTCGCAGCATCCCCGTCTGCAGGGACGTTCCCGTGGGCAAGGTCAACTTCAGATTGGGTAGGAGGTGTATCCTTGCGCGTGTAGAGAGCAAGAAAAAGCCGGTACATGATGGGGAAATCGTTTTTCAAGTGCGTTGTCAACTCTGACAGGTCTCATATCAGCAACGAGAAGTTAAATGTAAAAATAGTTGGCATTTACTTCCAACATTGTACCGCATTCCTTTGGTGATTGTGATGATTTTTCGATTGCCGTGTCGACGTTTACAATGCTTATCTCCAGGCTGGCCGACGGTGCCCTCAGAGTTCTTGGAAATGACGTCGTAGAATAGATAAATGGGATTTTTGACCTGAACAAACATTATTCAAAGACATCAAGTTGCAGTAGCGATGGACTTACCCCAGTCTTCGGAGCATCCCTGTTTTCATGTACCTCCTCTGCCATAGCACGATGGCTGGTCTGAATCTTGACCCAAAGACCCGCAGCTTAACAAAAAAGAAATCATAGGAAGAGATGTACTTACCGTCGGAGCATCCTCATCCACTACCTCCTCGACAGTAGCGCGGCGGCTGGATTTGAGCGGTGGGGAACTGGTGGGCTCGTTGACCTGCTTGCGTTTAGTGCCAGAGGACTTGCGACGGGTTTGAGGCTTCGAAGAGGCGACCCCACCATGCACTGGGATCGTCTTGGATGACAGAAGATCTGCCAGCTAAACAAGCACCATGAGCTCGGAGTCTTGTAAGCAAAAAATAGGACCAACCTCCGCATTATCGAGCTTCTCAGTGTCAGACTCGTCATCAGACTCATCGTCGGACGAGTGCGACAATTCCTCGAGGTCTGGCATATCGAAATCTTCATCTTCTTCCTCGCTGACCGACTCTGGAACGAACTTGGTGCGAACAGCACCGGTGTTGGTTGCACGAGCACGGGGCACCCGAAGGCAGGCGGCTGCCCATCATCGTCCGCCTTCTCTGCTGTGAGAAACTCGGTAAGGCGGTCGGTGTTTCTCTTGCGCGTGCTGCGACGCTGAGGTTGTTCTGTGGCAAGAATAAGATTGGACACAACGTCAACGAGTTGAGGGAAAAATACACACCACTTGAAACTGTTGGTAGAGCCTTCACATCGGATTCTGACTCGTAGAAAACGATTTTGGAGGCGTCAAGGAGAGACCCATTAACATCTACTGCACACTGGTCGGACATCTTGCAGGAAAGACACGATAATGAGATCTTGCATACCACACCACCTTTATAGTGCTCTGGGGTCAAAAATCCTGCCGAAAATTATGAGATGAAAAGCTAGCCGACCTTGAAATGTGAGAGGCGTGGGCCTACAGCGGAGAGGCAGAAACGGGCGCGACCAATGAGAATTGTTTAATATGCTTGCCCAACATTAAACTACTCGAGGCGAGTGCTTGGTACTCAAGGAGTGGGGATAAATCACCTTAGAAATGTATGGGCGGGACCAATGAGCATTGAAAGAGCAGTAACCGACAGCAAACTGGACAAGCCGCTCCCAGGAAGGGCCGAGGTGACGGGCAGGTCGAGCACAAATCAGCAATTCGAGGTCAAGACGTGGGTTTGGAAGGCAAAAAAAGGGGATAACTTGCAGGGGCGGCGGTGGGCCACTCAGCCGAGTGAGAGTACTCAGGGTTGAGGTCAGTTTGAGGCATAAAATTTGCAATTTCAGACGGCGATCAAAGAAAACAAAATTATGACAAGAATGGTCGAGAATGTGAAAAAAATAAGCCAGGATGAAATTTGCCAGAGAGCACATTCGGCATATTTTTCAGGAACAACAGAACCACAATAAGTCGGGCCACTGAGGAATTGGTCTGGTTTGATTGAGCCAAGATTTAAAGGGCAGTGTACATGAAAGAGCAGCTAGCACGTCGTGGTCGAAAGCAAAGTGTGGAGTGATCAGATCAGTGGCGGTATATTGTATTTCGTGATTTCCCGGACGCTTCGCTTATCCCATTGGAGCAACCACCAATCAGGCACCCTCACCTATGTGTTTTCGTGAGATTTCGGGTGGGTTTGTGTAAGCCGTCGACCCGTTGCGACACCCGTGACGGCCGTTTTTCGACGAGTGAAAACGGGTCAAACCCGTGCCGTGACCGTGCCGTCGGCCAGCACAAAAAATCGCCGACGGAACGGGCACGGCACCCGTTCGATGGGTGCCGTCGACCCGTGGCGACGGCAACGGGCGGCAGCCCTAATCTCGGCGCTCACCCCCCGGCGTCGTTCCCGCGACCTGCACCACACTCGCGCTCTCCGGCTGCGTGCCCCCCGCGGCCCTAGCGATCGGATTCAGCGGCGCTCCTCTAGCTACTCGTGCTCGAGCGGGAGCCGTCGCATGCCCTCCTTCAATTGCCAGCTCGTCGTGGAGGGGGACGCAGCATGCTCTCCCACCTTCTTCTGTCGTAGTGCATGCGGATGCCGTCGCTGATCCTGGACTCTTCAGGTTCATTGGCCATTGGGTGCAGTGCCGACGCCCCAGGCGAAGTACCGCCCTCGCCCATCCCACGTTTGAGGTACGTTCTCCTCTCAATAGCTCGGCATCTTCTCACACGGAAATTTCAGCTATCATAAATCTATATCTCTTTAAACCGTTCGTTTTTCTCCACCTCCCTTCTTCGCATTTCCAGCCTACGGCTTGGGCGTCTGAGCTACGACGGCGCACGACGTTTACTTTACGCGACTCCGCGCCACTGCCGCGATCTCACCATCGGCGTCCACGCCTTCTACGCCTTCTCGTTCCATGCTCGCGTCTTCGCTCGCCAGACTCTTTTCGCATGACGCCTCCACTTACGCCCGCGTGAGCCTGCATACTCTCGCTCGCCGGCCGCGTATCACGCAGCCCGGACGATCGCTGCTGCGAAACAAATAGTGACGCGCTTCTGCTCATGTTCGAAGAGAGGCGCCTGTCGCATGCCCTCTGCCGGCTTCCCACCCAGCGCGGCGTACTGCCCCCTCTTCTCTCTTTCTCATCTTTCACTACGCGCTCGAATGCTCACGCTACACGTGGAGGGTGGTGCGGAGCGCTCCCCCGCCTTGTTCTAGTGTATACGGATCGCTTGCCCGCACGCGCATCCCCCACGCGTCCAGGATGGTCTGCTGCTGGCGGAGGAGCAAGGCACACGCCACGGCACTCTCTACCATTTCATGCTCGCCGCTCCATGTAGTCGCGAGGACGGATGGAGTGTTGGCGTAATTTGCGATGATGGCATTACAACCACTCGATTGACCGCAGCCTCTGCCACACTTCTCTGAGTCGTGCTATGTACTGTGCCGTTGCTTACGTTCAACTTCGACACTCGTGCAGCGTCACTGGAGTGTCTGTAGACTGTCGAATTAGTTTCATCTGTAAAAATACATCAAGAATGGAACCATGATTTGAAAATGCATTTTACAAAAGGCAGAGGTGCAGGACGAACAAATCAGTCCATAAATCGATGTTGCAAGGAAAATATGGCACATTCTTATGCAACACCCCAGCACAAGAAGAACGACTTGGTTGAACCAAAAACTGTTCGGATTCAGGTTTATTTCAACTCTGGCTTGCTTGCCCGAAGGGCTCGATTCAAGTTAATACTTATGGGGAAATGAATAATTTCTGGAAGGTGTCGAAAAAAAAAACCCTGTATTGAACGGAATCGTACAGCAAGTACATTCCGCGGTCGCACACCACCCGCGCACACCGGACAACAAATTTTGCTCGGCGCGGCGCTTACCGCCGGATGGCGCCTTTGTGATTATCCGTTCTCTTAACGAAATCCATCGAATCAGATTGTACATGTTTGGGCAACATCCCCATTTGTGTAGCCCCATTCCGACTCCTCCTCCCTGGTCCTTCGTTTGCGACATCATCAACTCCCATGAGTTCGCAGTGAGGATATACAAGATGGCACACACACACACATGTGATGCGAGGCCAATGCGAGGCACATTTATAGCAATGTGCCTCACTTGCTTATGAAACCCAGAGAAATTTACACCCTTGTTTCCTCATTTGCGGAAGGGGACCAGCCATTCAATGCCCCTCCCCTCCCTCGCTGTGCTCGGGGGGTCCCCCAAGCCGGGGCATTTCAGGCTGGTACACTAAAGCCTCGTTCCACGTAAATATCTGTCCCTTTCGGGACAGATATTTGCCTAACCCGAACCCGAACCCGAACCTCTAACCCGAACCACTAACCTCTAACCTGCCCTAACTGCTCGAAAGGGGTATTTTAAAGCTAATAAAGAGATATTCAACGCGTGAGAATGTGCCTCATCTTCCTAAATTAGCATCATGTTGCCATCATGTGCGCCTTCTCAGCCGAATGTGCCTCACATCAAATTTATGTGTGAGTGCCATCTCGTCGGTCCTCGTTCGCAGTAGACCCACAGCTATTTCCCATCTATAACCCATAACTCCATTTATTCCACCTAGAACAGCACCGGACCAAGCCTCATGACGCAGGACTACCAAGGGCTACTTTGCCGCAGTGCAAAGTCGTTCCCATTTGGACATTCCACATGATGTATAAAAATCAAGCCCCTGCAGGCTTGCTGCGCCAAAGACGCTGCACCTGCGGACCAACTGCGCCACGTATTACTCGTATCTTAAGCAGATCCCTATGTGCATGTTTGTTCTTACTTTATCTGGGATCTTTTTCGCACCAAGGTTCGCTCAAGACCCAAGCTCTCTCAATTGGGCATGTTTCATTCCCACCGGTATTCTAAAATAGTGCCAATTGTGGAGCCTGATCACCATTTAGCTTTGGCATATGTACTCCGACCAAGCTTCATTTAGAGTGGTCACACGGCCCATTATCAAGCGCTCAAGGCCCGTTCAAAAAGCAGGCTGTCTGACATTGGTGCGTTTTACTTCTTCCCTCCATCACCTCGCAATCCACCGGTGCTTAACGACCGTCCTTCGTTGAATCGAACCCTCCACAAGATGCGAAAAGCATCAAGACGTCTTGAAGACATTGCATGGTCCTGATCCCTCAACGCGGTGCTGAACGGCTGTCCTCAAACAGTCAAGCCCTCTGCAATGCTGCAAAACTTGGAGAGCTACGCAATGCTCAATCGAAGCTTTACCGCAATTCTGTTGGAAGCTTGCTATGGCCATTCTTCCTCCATTATCGTTGCACCAGCCGGCCGCTCTTCCTCAATCTGATGGTTAACACCTGTGCTTTCAAGATTCAAGCCATCTGCGGTCCAGATACCGTGAGCGTGAAGACCACCACTGCGCAATGCCCGGCCGCAACTCGGCCGCAAGCCGCCCCTTTACTAGTCACGGCAATAAACGCCTGGAATATTAATACGTCTGAGGGTTTCTAGGGCTTCGGAGAAATCAAGATCGGGACACTGCAAGACCTCAACCTGCATTTGCGACTTTTCCACTCCCAGATTTTTCCGTTCAGTGATTCGAAACTCGGTACGTGCCTTATCCAGGACCTATATCTCATTCCTCACGCAATATAAGTCCCCGTCCTCAACCATGCCATCCCCACTGCCACCTAAATGTTTTTATTCACGGTCCCACAGCCACGCCGGCGCGTACTCTCATCTTTACTCTTCCAATTACTTACACTGCTTAGGTACATCGCAACACACCGCACCCAGGCGGCATCCGAGTCAAACATGATGCATGATATCTGGACCTTCTGCTGGCGATCGACCGCCCGGTACGTCTCTTCCCCATGCTGTGCATGTCTTTTGCTAATATTATTTCAGTAGGATGACGAGTTTCAAAAAATCGTATGTGACATGCCACAGCCGCCGGCGCGTGCTCTTATCTTTATTCTTCCAAATACTTACACTACTTAGGCACATCCCGGTATCCGAGTCTAAATATGATACCTGGACCTTCTGCTGGCGGTGGACCGCCCGGTATGACCCCTCTCCATGATGTGCACGTCCTTTGCTAATATTATTTCAGTAGGATGACGAGTTTCAAAAATCGTACGTGACACGCCACAACCGCTGCACGAGGGATGGTTTGTACACCAGTAGTTACAATGGATGTCTGTGCACCACAAAATACCATCTGCCTACGCCGCCGGAGCGAAGCGAAGTCCCCATTACTCGACGTGCCGCAGGCAGACCAATTACTTTCATTACCTTTGTACCGTTTCAAAAGACGGCAGGAACCGGTTTTCCTATGCTCTTCCTACATTGTATGCAGGTACGCTCCGCTAATATCCCTTTCGGAGTTTCTATCAAGACTTTCTGCAGTGACACCAACTTGAAAGTATCTGCAGTGCTGGGATGTACTCATTTTTTGGCTTGCACGTAAACGCTGACCTAACCATTTGAGTCCATGAATCACCCAGGCCACATCTTCGGGTAAGTTTACTACACTATACCCGAATGGTGTCTGATTTATTGCAGGTGAAAATAAGGAGAGCTAGAATAGTGTCAACCGGTAGTAGGCTGTCCGTAGACCAATGCCATAGCAGCAAATAACCTGTATCTCATTTATTGCAAATATCTGCGCAAAAATATATAGTAGCACCGCGGACCTCGGCTTGAGGACGCGCTCTTATTGGAAGCTGCCAAGGACTTCAAGTTACCTTTCCAAACCAGGAGCCAGAAGTACACGATTTCGGTTCAACCATTATTTTACATGACATTTACTTATTTTTAGAGGTATGCAACACATGTGCCGGAGCGAAGCGAAGGCATGTCTTGTGTCAGGTCACAGTATCTTAACTCCGATGCCGAGATACCGAGTGGAAATGAAAACGCCACCGACAGCTGTACCGTTGGGGGGTTAACGCGAGGTTTTGTATTTTGGGACGCTTGGTGTTTGCCAGGTAGTGTTGCCGTCGAGTCGAGTCGGACTCGAGTTTGCACTCGACTCGATGATCGAGTCGTGTCACTCGATGTGATCGAGTTGTGACTCGAGTTTGGTCGAGTTGGTGTCCCAAAATGGCCAAAATGTGCAAATCAGCCTCAAATGGCACTCAATCTCCTCTCGTTCAGATACTACAACGTGTATCTATCAGATTGAGACTTTGAACGAGCAAAAATAGCCCGTGGTGAATAAAAACTCAATATATTCGCAAGTGCGACCCAAATGGGACATTACCAAATATCAGTACTCACGATCGCGTGATCTCGTATCAGTCCGCATCCTTGCCGCATCCGCCTACCACCATCGCGTTTCGACAATGGACGAGTCGATTCCATGCCTCTGTTGCGCTCCAGAGGGTAGTAGATATGCAATCTCACGCTGGCCTCGACTTTCACCCTCTAACGGAAGCCGCCATTCGGGAATTCAAGTTTTGGATGGAAAAACTAAGGAACTCGCAGATTTGCTGGAAAATATGACAGCAGAACAAGGGCCTGTACCATATTAATACCCGGTCATCTTTATACCCATGTAATCTATTGAATTGCAATGGATGCAAGCCAAGGGGAACCTAACACACTGGCACATCTAAGCGTGGGACTTTCACCTGTCTAACTCGACCAAACTCGATCGATCGACGGCAACACTATTGCCAGGACGCGGTGTTCGGTAACACACCACCAGTACTAGTGTGAGGTTTGGACACGTTGGTGTCTGGAAGAGTTCACACAGAGGTTTCGAATAATGTTGCCGCGACTTCCGACTCGGCCCTGCGAAGTCGACTCGGGGAAGTCGACTTGAGCCGAGTCAAGCCGAGTCGTTCTGATGACTATGTTCTCGGCGCTCACCCGCGACACGCATGCACCTGCACCATACTCGCGCTCTCTGGCTGCGTGCCCCCCGCGGCCCTAGTGATCGGATCCAGCGGCGCTCCTCTGGCTACTCGTGCTCGGGCGGGAGCCGTCGCATGCCCTCCTTCAATTGCCAGCTCGTCGTGGAAGGGGACGCAACGTACTCTCCCATCTTCTTCTGTCGTGGTGCATGTGGATGCCGTCGCCAATCCTGGACTCTTCAAGTTCGGCGTCATGCTGCGGGAACGCGCGGCTCTCCCGTTCCGTGCGCGTGCGTCTTCGCGCGCTGCACGCGTTGTCGCGGGACGCATGCATGCACTTGCACCCGCGTGATGCGCTATACTCGCACTTCTACATGTGCACGAAGAGAGGCGTGTCTCGCCGGCCGTGACGCCGTCTTTTGCGGGCCCCTCCTGCTATGGTCGATTTTTTCCCGCGGCGCATGCAATCACCACGGCTCAGATCCGCGAAGAAAGCGGGCTGGCATCGGAGTCCGACACGGCGTGATTGTCATCGGCATTGGGATTGAGACTAGGACGGGGCCTCGTTGTGAATTGCGTTCTGAATGGAGTGTTGGAATGGTGTGAATCTAAGCCACTCGATTGAGCGCGAACTCTGCCGCACTTCTCCGAGTCGTGCTTGTGGCCGAGCGTGTACTGAGCCGTTATAACTGTGTAGCGAATTGGTTCCCACTTATAAAAATGCATCAAGAATGGAACTGTGCTTTGAAAATGCGTTTAAGAAGGTGCAGAGGTGCACAGAATTTTATGAAGGAAATCGGTCCATAATTCGGCGTTGCATGGAAAATATGGCACACTTCCTCTTACGCAAACACTCCAGCACAACATTGATGAACCAGAAGCTGATCGGATTCGGGTTTATTTCAGCTCTGGGCTTGTTTGCCAGAATGGCTCGATTCAAGTTATGGGGAAATGAATAATTTCTGGAAGCTGTCGGAAAAAAAACTGTATTGAACATAATGGTACAGCAAGTACATTCCGCTCTCGCACACCACCCGCGCACGCCGGACAACAAATTTTGCTCGGTGCGGTGCTTACTGCTGGATGGCACCTTTGTGGTCTTAGGTTACCGCATCTTAATTCCGATGCCGAATTACCGAGTGGAAATGAAAACGCCACAGACAGCTGTACCGCTGGGGGGTTAATGCGAGGCCTCTGTATTTTTGGGGGTTTGGTGTTTACTAGGACGTGATGTTCGGCAACACACCACTAGTGTGAGGTCTGGCGACGTTGGCGTCTGGAGGAGTCAGTTCACTAATACTTACACAGAGGTTTCGAACAGTGGGAGAGTCACCTTTCCGCCGTACCTTGTCCTCCGGGTGCGAGATAAGCGCTGATGGAAGCGCTGAGAGCGGTGACACTGCGCATGCACATTGCATTGCCAATTTGATGCATGCTTTCAACCTGGCAGATGGGATTTATCCTGATGGAACTGGAATGGTAATCTGGTATTGTGCGCCCATGGCTTTACAGCACCTCGCAGCCACGTTGTTGCTGCGTGGACGTTTGATATATATAAGACCGAATTCGTCGCCTCTCGACCCTTCCCCTCACAACCATGTCCAAGTTGAAAACAGTGTGAGCATCCTGGACCCCCTGTCGAGACTTTCAATTCAATTAATGTCTTTTAATCAGCATTAAGCTTCACAGTAAGCATTTGCCTATGTCGACGCCGCCAAACCATGCTTAGTCCTCTCTCACAGGTATCCGCATTACCTCCTTGACTGACCCCCATGCCGATCTTCCGGGTGACATGAACATGTTTGCCCAGCTCATTGTTGAGGATAATATTTTCCTGCAAACCTTGCCGGTGGCATCGGAGGACAATCAAATGAGCTGGAAACTCGTCTTTGGGTGTAAAATGTGCGTGTGATGGTTCTGCAGTATAGAACTGGCATTCACCCCAACTCTCACTTCCTCTCGCAGCCCACCCCATGTTCCTACTTTCTCGGTGACCATCTTGTGGCAGAGTGAAACTGAAGGAACACGACTTCTTGGCTATGTTGTAATCAGGAGAGGTGAAGTTCTCGAATCTGTGGAATCAAAGATGTGTAGGTGCCGTGTCCAATACTCTGAGCACAGTCACTCAAAACTACAATATAGCCTTCCAGATCAAGTGCAACCAAGTGAATCCCGATGGCCCTTCCCTGAAATTCAATGCTGGTTTCTCAGTTTCGCAGTTGCCGTACCATGAGGTATCTGGTTTAGATCTCGATGGTATGCGGGAAGATACAAGTGAGATTCACTACACATGGTCGGAATATTTTCTCAATCATTTACAGTTGCCGCTATCAAGGGTCGCGCGATCGGAAGTGAGTTGCAGAAGATGCAGGAAGACTCCAGGAGGACCCAATTTGCGATGGATTCTCTGCAGCGTTGGGTGATGCATGAGAGGATTCTACTCTGCCTCCAAAGCAATGATGACAGGGCTCATTGGCTCAATGTCTTCGGGGATATTCTTTTGCAGTCCTACCAGGCATCTGGGCAGGTGAATGATCTGAACCAGGCAGTCTGTGCATATAAGGATGCCGTTCGGGATGACCCAGGGTCTATCAGCCATCTTACAGATCTTGGAAGGGCCCTGCGACAGCGCTTTAAGCAGTTTGGTGGCTTGCGGGATATCAACCGATCTGTGGTGATGCTTGAAGCCGCTGTTGAGCGTACTTGGCAGGGAGATCTCCAGGAGCCATCACGACTGAATGAGCTCGGGATGTCGCTCCTCATACGATTTCAGCGGCTTGGTGGCCTAGATGATCTCAAGCAGTCTGTATTGAGATTTGAAGCAGGTGTTACTCTCAGTCCAGATGGCCACCCTGACAAGCCTGAGAGGTTGGACAACCTTGGCAGCTCGATTTTGAGTCGCTTTCAGCGGCTCGGTGATCTCAGCGACCTCAACAAGTCCATCATGATTAAAGAGGGTGCTGTCCGGCTCACTCCAGATGGCCATCCTGACAAGCCTGGGAGGTTGAACAACCTTGGCAATTCGATTTTCCGTCGCTTTAAGCGGCTCGGTGATCTCAGCGACCTCAACATGTCCATCATGATGGAAGGGAATGCTGTCCAACTCACGCCAGATGGCCACCCTGCCAAGCCTGCAATGTTGAACAACCTTGGCAACTCGCTTTTCTGTCGCTTTGAGCGGCTCGGTGATCTCAGCGACCTCAATGCATCCATCATGATGTTGGAGGATGCTGGCCGATTCACTCCAGATGGCCACCCTGACAAACCTGGGAAGTTAAACAACCTTGGCAGCTCGCTTGTCCGTCGCTTTGAGCGGCTCGGTGATCTCAGTGACCTCAACAAGTCCATCATGATGTTGGAGGATGCTGTCCGACTCACTCCCAATGGCCACCCTGACAAGCCTGCAATGTTAAACAACCTTGGCAATTCGCTTTTGGATCACTTTAAGCGGCTTGGTGATCTCAGCAACCTCGACAAGTCCATCATGATGAAAGAGGATGCTGTCCGATTCACTCCGGATGGCCACCCTGACAAGCCTGGGAGGTTGAGCAACCTTGGTAACTCGCTTTTGAGTCGCTTTGAGCGGCTTGGTGATCTCAGTGACCTCAACAAGTCCATCATGATGGAAGAGAATGCTGTCCAACTCACACCAGATGGCCACCCTGACAAGCCTGGGAGATTGAACAACTTTGGCAACTCGCTCTTGGGTCGCTTTGAGCGGCTGGGGGATCTCAGTGACCTCAACAAGTCCATCATGATGAAAGAGGATTCTGTCCGACTTACTCCAGATGGCCACCCTGACAAGCCCTGGAGGTTGACCAACCTTGGCAACTCGCTTATGGGCTGCTTTGAGCGGCTTGGTGATGTCAGCAACCTCAAGAAGTCAATCATGATGTTCGAGGATGCTGTCCGACTCATTGCAGATGATGGTCCTGACAAGCCTACAATGTTGAACAACCTTGGCAATTCGCTTTTCCGTCTCTTTGAGCGGCTCGGGGATCTCAGCGACCTCAGCAAGTCCATCATGATTTTTGAGGAAGCTGTCCGACTCACTCCAGATGGCCACCCTGACAAGCCTGGGGGGTTGAACAACCTTGGAAACTCGCTTTTGGGTTGCTTTGAGCGGCTTGGTGATCTCAGCAACCTCAACAAGTCCATCATGGTGTTTGAGAATTCTGTCCAACTCACTCCAGATGACCACCCTGACAAGCCTGGGAGGTTTAACAACCTTGGCAATTCGCTTTTCCGTCGCTTTGAGCAGCTTGGTGATCTCAGTGACCTGAACAAGTCCATCATGATGTTTGAGGATGCTGTCCGACTCACTCCCAATGGCCACCCTGCCAAGTCTGCAATGTTGAACAACCTTGGCCACTCGCTTTTGGGTCGCTTTGAGCAGCTCCATGACCCTCAAGATTCTGAGCAGATGCTACTTCACTACACTTTAGCTGCATCCTCAGCAACAGGCCCTGCCAGCAGACGATTCAATGGTGCCAAAAGGTGGGCAAAACATGCCCACATTCATGAGCCCTCATCTATACTCCGTGCATATACTACTGCCATCGAACTTATACCTGAGTTGGCATGGCTTGGACTGTCTATAACCGATCGGCATCATCAGCTCTCACGGGCAGGCCAAGTTGTGAGAGACGCTGCCTCAGCTGCAATTGCCGTGCATGACTATGAGAAGGCTGTGGAATGGCTTGATGCGGGTCGTTCAGTTATCTGGGGTCAGCTTCTCCATCTGCGCACACCAGTGGATGAACTGAGAATGAGCAATCCTGGCCTTGCTGATAGGCTTCTCTCTCTCTCCACCTCATTGGAAACTGCTGGCACCTGCAGCAATGTTGTCGCTGATGCTGTCAAACCACAATCACTTGATTCCATCGCACAGCAATCTCATGATCTTGTTCTTAAAAGGAATGAGGTCCTGCAGCAGATCAGAGAGCTTCCAGGGTTTGAAAAGTTCTTATTATCAAAGCCAATTTCTGAGCTTTCACTCGCTGCAAAAATGGGCCTTGTTGCCATCTTGAATATCAGTGCATATGGATGTGATGCTCTGATTCTCATGCCAGGCCTTGGAGATGATGTCATCCATGTCCCACTGAGCGACTTCACAATGCATGATGCACAGGCCTTGGCCAAACTTCTGGCCTCAATTGTGGGAACTCCGGGACGCAGTGACAGGTTGTATGGCTTTTGCGAAGGAGATATGGCTCCAGATGATATCTTTCCCCATATTCTCTCTGAGCTCTGGCTCAAAATTGTTCACCCAATCCTCGATGCACTCGCAATAACAGTAAGCCAATTTAACCAGCACATCTAAATCCTATCTTAGCGATTTTGTAGACTCCAGTGAGCCAAGATTTGGGACGTATCTGGTGGTGTCCAACGGGGCCACTAGCATTTCTCCCTATCCATGCAGCAGGACTCTATGGTCAAGACCAAGTCTTTGGCTCAAAATTATCTGACTTCCTGATTTCCTCTTATACACCATCATTGACTGCCTTGATCCAAGGGTTTCGCCCACATTCTGCATCGCAGGCAGAACTTCAGCTCCTCGCTGTCACTCAACCATCAGCGGAGGGGCAGTCCTATCTCCCTGGAACTCATGAAGAAATCGAATGCATTGAGCGGCATGTTATGGGAAAGAAGGTCAAACTTCAGTGGTTGGATGAAGAAAAGGCAACAATAGCCGAGGTTCAGATGGGCATGATGAATTCAAGATGGGTTCATTTTGCCTGTCATGGTGTGCAGAGTGACTCTCCAACTGAAAGTGCTCTCCTCCTTGCTGGAAGCTCACGGTTGACACTCTCAAGCATTATCCAGCTATCTCTCCCAAATGCTGACCTGGCATTCCTCTCTGCATGTCAAACCGCCACTGGTTCCCAGGAGCTCCAAGACGAATCGGTTCATCTCACCGCTGGGATGTTACTAGCAGGATACCGAGGTGTCATTGGGACAATGTGGTCTATCAATGACAATGATGCCCCACAAGTTGCCAGTGATGTTTATGCCCATCTATTGGAGGCATCACCTGCAGATCCGACGAGGGCAGCTCAGGCGCTGCATCTCGCCGTTCGAAAGCTTCGAGAGCAGCCCGGAGCAGAGAAGGCATTTTTACGCTGGGTACCATTCATACATTTCGGGGTTTAACTTGGGGGATATGGCAACTGTAGGATATGAGTAAATATAGAGGTAGTTTGGTAGCAGTGTGTGTTACAGTCTTTTGTTTCCTCACAACATCTAAGAGCATCGTAGTGAGCCTTATGTATATCACATCCAAGTCAATGGTTGTGTATCGTGTCCAACCTGAAAGGCTTCGTGAATGGAGGAACAAAATTTCAGAGAGACAAACCCAATTCCCGAGAGCACAACCATGACACACAACACAAAAGCTTTTAGCCTGCGTGCACAAAAATAACCGAGAACTGAATTCTCTCGTAATATGGATTGGTGAGTGATGAAATTTGAACAGAAATTTGGTGGAAGTAGTTAGACTCAGTATCCGCACTAATGGTGAGAAACAACTTGCATCAAGTTCCAAGCACAATCTATTGCCTCAATAGTTTAGAACCAGGGTTCAGCTCGCTTTGAAGCAAGATGTCCATATAGTTCCCGGTGATTGCGTGCGATTGCCGATGAGCATCGGGCTGACGGATACCCCTAGGAATCACATTCCTCACCTAGTTACATGATTGCGCAGTTGACAGGAAAAAAATTACCATCAAGTACATTGAAGTTCCCCAGAGGATCTCTCACTGCTCCGCATTCACTACCCGCCGCTGGCTGCTGGATTCTGACATCTCTCAAAAATACGACAGGTGTAAACATCGGTTCAACTGTCGCAAAATCAAGAGGTGCTCGATCTCTGGATCACTAAATATGTCCCACGACCCACCCACCCCCAGAAAAGACAATGATGATCAGCGGCATCGTCGGCGATCAGTCCTGGTCCTGCACCACTCGACGCGTCTCTAGTGCGCCACTCGTGTCTCCCTACGCTTGCCGACACGACTGGAACCACTGTGGCACCTCTCTGGCCTCTCACTCTGCAAACAGCATGGAATCCTAGCACTGTATTGCAGCATACAACACAAATATTGCAACTTCTTCACCACCATATTAACAATTTTTTTTGCTAGTTGTCTAGCACCGAAAGTGCTCGGAGAAATATTAAGGAGACAAGATCTGGGACACGCAAAGTCCTCTGCCCCAGATACTCGCAGTACATAAGAGCATGGATTTGATGCCGACGAGCCGAGCTCCCATCAGTGATTTCGCTTCGCCAGATCATATTGTGTAATCTAGAGATCAAGCACCTCTTGCACAAAATGACAGATTGATTCCGGGTGGCAGCAGCTAGTAAGATAGGCCGCATCCATACTCATCCAACGTGACACTTTTGATCGTCACACATCCGCATTCGGCGTTAATGGATATCTATAATATAATAAAACGTTGCCAGACAAACGTCAATCATTTTCGCACGATCGCATCATGGACGGCGCCGATGCGGGTTCTGACGTCACCCTGAGCCTAGGTTATTCTCCAAAAAATTACGGCTTTGAATTCGTTGCTGCGTAAATGGGGTTATACATTAGATTTTTATATACCTCATTTGGAAACTATTGTAGCCCCATGTCTGACGGTCATTTTGACCCCCATCACTCCAACCTCCCTGTAACAGCTCGTCTCGATACAGCCTCCATCAGTAGCAGCAGAATTGGCTTGCGCAAAAATTTTGCAACCCTAACCGGCCCGCTACGCAGAGCCCGATCAGTACCGCCGGGGCCCGTCCCCCCGGTTCTGAACACCTAGATCTGTATGGGAGCATCGGGGCTCACCCTCACAAAAAATCAGATTTTCCGGCCCACCCCCTCGACCCCTGCATTCGATTTCATCCGCCGCCGCCAAACACCGTCCGTTTGGCTTTCCCGATGCTCAACACATTGAGTATCTACTCATTTTCTCCCAAAAAATTGAGCAGCCCCATCTCCTCGATCCCCCCTTCCTGATGAGCTCAGACACGCCAAAATCCACCTATCCGTTCTCGAACGGCACATGAAATCCGGCGGCGGGCTGGAAATTTCGAGAATGTGGTGTCAATTTTTGCGCAGCCGGCATGAGCCGTGCCGGCAATGCCAATGAAGTGCCGAAAGACACCGCCGATCAACGCGCTGTTCCGCGCGCCGCTCACCGCTCTGCATACCACGTGCTGCGCAGCTGCGCAGACCCCTCTCCAATTCCTGCGCAGCTGCGTAGACCAACCAGCGCAGCTGCGCAAACACGCTGCGCAAATTCTGAGAAGCCCGGCAACTGCCGGACCCTAATTCCTGCCCATTCGACGCCCAGCTTCGCCGACGCCTCCACCACTTCTGCGCAGCTGCGCTGACCAATCCCGCATCCTTGCGCAGCTCCGCACAAATTATTCGCCAGCGCGGCGACTCCCGGCACCCATCCCACGCGCCAATCCCGCCACACGCCGAGCCTCTGCGCTAACCCCCGCGCAGTGCTACGCACGCCCGTCCACTCCAGCTGCACGGCTGCGCAAACCGTGTCCCCAGTCCTGCGCAGCCCGGCAACTGCCGCCGCGCAGCTACGCAGGCCGTCTCCCCAATCCTGCGTAGCCCGGCAACCCCCGGCGCGTCAGTTACGCAGCAGTCCCACTTGTCCGACGCAAGCCTCATCCACGCTGTAACTTCCGCAGCGCAGCCCTACTGAATGCACCGGCCCTTGACGCAAACCCACGCTGCATTCCATTCACGTCCGCCAAGCCGCGCCCATACGAAACGAATCCGCGCCAGCAAATTCCGACCCCGCCTGTTCCGCAACCCCCCCTCTACCTAACCACCCATACACCCGGTATCCCAGTGCCCCCGCACTTTTACATCTTCCCGTACCAGAGGTTTAAAATCCGCTTGTCTGGCATCACGCCGGCACGCCTGTGTACATTTGTTTATCAGCTTCTTCCCCACTACATCCACCATCGCCGACACGCGGCTTGCTGGCTTGCAGGCCAAAGCCAACGCTGGCTTTGGCTTTGGCCCTGGCTTGGCCTGCGATTTTCGTAGGCCAAAGCCAATCAAAGCCAGGCCAAAGCCATGGCTTTCAGGCCAAGCCAAAGCCAAACCATCACTAGTCATTGACTCCGTCACTTTTGGTCTCAGAAGCCGGCTCAATACAAAAGGAGCACGGAATGCGATGCCATTGAGTTTTTTAACTCTCGAAATTGCCGCAAAAGAAAGTCCGGCTGAGAAATCTTTAGCGCGCAATGTCAATAGTGGCCTAATCAAACAGATGTCCCACGGGGCGACCATCAAACAAACAAACCAAAACCTGCGCGCTCTGCTCATCTGACAGCAATCAGACAGCTATCCCACGGGGCGACCATCAAACAAATAAACCAAACAAGTGTTTGCACTGCCACTAACAATTCGGTCTCACACTGATAGATGGGGTCGCAAGCTCCCCCAATAAACGGTGAAATAAGCGAAGCTGTTGGAGTTGTGTATGCTAGAGTTTCCTGAAGTCAGCGGAGTACCAGATCCAAGTCATTGACCACTCATGGGAACCCATCGTCAATAATTTTGCATTTATCCAAATGTAAACTGCGTCATCAGCTAGTTCCTATTGCCCTGGCCTTGTGAAAAATAATCTGATCAACATAATTTCAAAAGGCGACCGAACGACTATCCGTTTTCCAATTGTTCTGCACTCTGTCCGAGTCTACATGATACATAATTTAAAAATAATGAAACGAAATTAATCGAGAATTTGGATTATACTCCCAGGGAGCCACACTTTCCGATTGTCTCAAGTCTGAGTCTCTCAACAAAAAAAAAAAAAGTATGAGTTGCATGCCGGGCGCTGCCACGGCCCTTTACCCCAAGTGTCTTCCCTGTTTTCATGTATCTATTATACAAAAGACAGACAACGTGTCCCACTGAGACAAGACAACATAAAGCTTCAGATAACCTGATTGGCTGCTCAACGGGTCAGCTGCTGATGGGACTGCTGCGGACTCCCACGTCAATATATCGGACCATAAGGATGGTAGGGCCGGCAAGCGGCAAGGCCCGCTACCGGTTGCAGAAGAGGAGACTAGGACGAGTGAAATGTGTCATTCAAGTTTATGGGACGGCGCAGAATATTAAAATATTTGGGTTCGTAGAGCATTCAATGAGTTTTCCCTGAATAGGGATTTGACGTCGGCCAACAGAGAAGTTTTTCGAAAGGGAAGGGAAAAATCTGCAACAGATATAGCAGAACAACTGCACAAGTCGCAGATACTTCCATATGACAGCCGTAGCAGTTAACATGCAGAATATGATTAACCAGGAGCTGATGATATTCAACATGAAGGTTATGTATATTTTCAGTTCCGAAGGGAATTTATCATAGGCAAAGAAATTTCATTGGTCCGCAGCGTCGAATAGGACGTGGGTGCAACTAGAAGGTCTGTCAGTACGAAAGAACTTGAAAGACAAGAACTTACAGATAATTTCCACCCTCTCGTGTCGGATTGGCGCGTTAGACGGGCTTGTGAGTACGAAACGTAAAGAAAAAGAAGAAAAAACTTGCCAGTGTCATACGTACTTGCTTGGGGGCCCGTGAAGTGTTGAATTAAAGTTTACAGCCTTGAGACGCGTCAAACACGACGTGGGGATGTCTAGCAGGATCATGTTAGCAAGTGGATGGATGAGAATAGAAAGGGCTTAGCATACGCATGCTCCAGTGCTCTGAACGTAAGTTGTACACCGCGATGCTGCGCGCCACCGAGGCATCGGGAAGCCTGGGCACGACGTCTGAGAGGCTCAGAGCATCGAGTTAGACAAGGTAATGAAGTTATGATGAAAGACTTACCACAAGAGCGAGAGCTAGTTCCCTGGACGACGAAAAAGACATGTACATGGAGCGCTGCACGCTACGGAGGTGTTGCGCGACACAGGAGGTACGTGGCTGACGAATAGTTGTGAGTACATGAATGTAATCGAGAAGACTTGCCCTGAGATTCCTGGACATTCAAATCTCGAGAATTCCGGGGCGGCGCTGCACGCCGCAGGTGTCGCATACGAAGCTCGTGGGGGGTCCGACAAATTTGCGGGTTATGTAGGGCTACAATGTGAACAATTAAAGGTATATGAGAAAAGAATATGAGAAATACACCTGGTCTCCGGACGCACAAGCAGCGGTCCTACGCGCCACGGACGTGTTCCACGCGTTCATAAGAAGCTCAAGGGAATTGTCGGATGCCTAGGTTAGAATCTAAGCAAAGGTATCGATGATAATAGACAAATACTCACCAAGTGCGGTGGCCTTGCTCCCCGGACGTCGAAATCTTGATTTAAAATCTCTAGGTCGGCGCGCAGCACCGCGGGCACGCTCTATGCGTTCATAGGATGGCCAAAGAAGTTCGTAGGATAGAATGTGAGTAAAGGTATTTAAGTTAACGGACAAGACTTACCTCGTGCGTCAGCCTTGTTCCCCGGCCTTCGAAATCTCGATTCAAAAATTCTGGGGCAGCACTACACGCCGCAGGCGTGTTTGACACATTCATAGAATTCCAAAAGCAGTGCGTTGAGGCAGAATTCAAAGTAAAACTAAGGTGTATCTGCCGAATATTGAAGTTTGAGGTAAAGTAATTGGCCACCACGGTGTTTGAGGCAAGCCCTGAGCAGGAGTAGCTGGAGGAGTTGAAAGCTTTCGCTCAACGGCGGGAGCTGCCATAGTCGCGAGCTTCATTAGAACAACGAGTCGGGCTTGGAGGTCTTGACTCTTGAGCGATGTGCTGACGGAGCTGTAGCCTGAGATCGGAAGTGTGGGGAGAAGCTCGAGGTTGGGACTTGAGGACAATCTCCACACGATTTCCTCAGGCATCGAAATTGCTAAAAAGGCAGATGTTGGGAGAGACGCTTTTCACTCATCACGAACTTTCTAGAATTTTTACTAAATCAAGCTGACGCTCTGCGACAAGCTGACGCTCTGCGACAAGCCGACACCTTGCCGCAGTACGTCCAGCCAATCGCAAAGCAGAATTTGTGCTTACGCAAAAACTGCTGACGCAAAATGTAGTTTACTGAAACCCGTACCTAACGGTAGCGGGAATCTCGGACGTGTGACCCGACATGACTGGACGCGTTCCTCAAATCTCTTTATCGTTTTCCGTCATGCTGCAGCCTTTGCCACCTTTGCTTCCAAAACCCGAGTCCCAAATGCGACCGGAGCCCATCATTCTCAAGGCAAGTGGTGCAATATCTCTCATGACATCTATTTACAGACAATTCTTTCTTTAGACACCCGACTTTCAGTGCCTTGAAGACGCGTCGGGATCAAAGCCTCCTGCGTGCGGCGCAGCAGAGAATTGAGCTGCTCTTTACTGAATAATATATTAGGACCTTAAGTGATTCCCACGGCTTGAGTCGACGCTCACTGGGCCAGAAACGACGCCGAAAGAGGGAAGCACAGGAAAATTACAAGCCAATGGTATGACCGAAGTCATTTGCACTGTAGACTACAGCTTAAACATTTCAAGCCTTCGGCATCGAGCAGTTCACGGCGGTCTGCAGCTCAACGGGCACGACGGCAGCGGGAACTGGCTGCTGCCATAGAGCATGACCTATCATCCGAGTGCCGGACGTGCCAACCACTGGCAGATACTCAGACTCTTCAATCCGATGCTCAAAAATTCCGCAGACGCATAGAAGAGGCACAAAGGCGATTGGCAGCGAATCCGGACTGTGGTAGGTGACTAGATACCGAGATCTGAAACAGGATGCTGATGTCTTGCACATAGACTCCACCGATGCCCTCGGAAAAATTCTTGACCTCAATATTGACAATTTTTCCAGACATGGACGGGAAAGTTATCGGGATAGAATGTTACGTCTATATCCTACCAATTTTACGCGTTGACTCGGTCATCCGGGCATTAATGATACTTTGCAACAACCTACAGGTGCCCTGATACTTACCACATTATTTCAGTAAATGAGTTGACATTTAGAGCACTGGCTGCTGAGGCATGAAACCTGATACGGGAGCCACGAGGAGCCAACCGAAGGTTGGCGATGAGTGGTGTCTCAAAAGACTTTTCATTCCTTCAGACTGCAGTACTTCCGACGCCTGACACCGGAAGCCACGAGGAGCCAACCAAGGGTTGGCGACGAGTGGCGTACTAATAGATTTCAGGACTTCTGTTCATCTGATGTTTCACATCATTCAGTGAAGAAATGGGACACTGCAATTTTCTTGAACTCTGGAATACAACTACTGTAGCAGAGCACGGGTCCCTGCTAGTCTACTATATAATAGAATGGTGACAGACAAACGTCAATCATTTTCGCACGATTTTCTCCTTCGTCAGATCAGCTTTCGTAAGCGACTGCCGGAAACGTGTCAGCCGCACTGACTGCTGTCTTCCACTCTACTCATGGCCACAGTAGCCTTTGCGTATGGATCCTTGGGGGACATCATCGAGACCATCAAGTTCATCGCCAAGATCATCCACTTGGTGCGCGGTGGCGGAAAGCCCTCGGACGAGTGGAAAGAGACGGAGAAAGAGCTGCGGTCCCTATGCAGTGATCTTACTCATCTAATCACCCTCCAACCCGCGGTGTCCAGCCCCCACCACTTCATCTCTGGCCGGCTTCGAGAGGAGGGCGCGCATTGTCTTTCAATCGCATCCAAGTTTCACTCCAAGATTGCAGGGTCCCGCAGCCTTTTCCAGAGAGTCCTGTGGGCAACTTTCGAAGAGAAGGAAGTGGCAACATTCCGAAGGCAAATCATGGAGCGCCGGGTGGCTCTCAGCGGTATGTCGGAGCAAATAAATCTGTATGTGCTTCTCCGACGTAAAATACACGGCATTGACCTCGATTACCACAGCGCTCTATTGAGGAGTTTCCAAGACTGTGTTCATGAGGTGGATGAGCGAGTGCGTCTGGGAAAGGACCGGGTCCAAGACGATGTAACCGCCGTTGCCCGCCAAATTACCGACCAGGAACGAATACTTTCGTGTGTTTTCACTAGTTAACTTCGGTGTCTAGTCACTGAAAAAAATTATAGCCGCGGGTTGAACATTATCCGGGAGACTTTCGTCCAAGTCAGCGATGAAATTCATCTGGGGAATAATCAAATTCAAGCCGGTGTCAGCGCTGTTTCCCGACAACTTACGGACCAGGAACAGGCACTCTCGTATGTTTTCACTGCTTAATATCGTCACTCGCTGACTGAAATCAATACAGCGGCGGGATTATTACTCATGTTGACGAGGTTGGCAATGAAGTCCGTCTGGGTAATCTTCATATTCAGGAGGGGGTGGGTGGTATCTCCCAGACACTGAAACAGTCCCAAATCTCTGAGTGAGTTTCATGCGCCATCGCGAATCATACTTTGAAACTGAACGGAAATGTAGCCTGAAGAAAAAACTTGAAGAATGGTTGAAATGTCCGACCGATATGACAGAGAAGCAGCATCAAACGCAGAAACTCCATTACGAAGGCACAGGAAAATGGTTCTTGGATAGCCCTGAGTTTGGCGAATGGAAGGATAAACCAGGATTTCTGTGGATAAACGGACAATGTGAGCTCCCGTAGCGTCTCGTTCCGCGTAGTATCTAAATGCGTGAGCGATAGCTGGAACTGGGAAGACTGTTTTGAGGTAATCTATCTTTATTTTGCACATTTCTGCGCTGAATATCTTTGTAAGCTCCACTGTTATTAGGACACTTTCGGAGGACCAACAGCGATTCGTGCAAGGGACAGCTCTTGCATATTTCTACTTCGACTTTCGCGACGCACAAAAGCAACTCGTGGAGATAATGCTGCGGACCATTATTATGCAGCTCTCCGCGCAATCTTCCCATCCCTACGCAGCTCTGGACCGGAAGTATCGATTATTGAAAGGCCAGACACTACCGACATATTCTATTCTCATGGACATCCTTGAAACACTGCTTTCGGACATCGGTCGAACTTATATCGTTCTGGATGCACTCGATGAGTGCAAGGACACCGATCTTCCGAGCCTCGTCCACCTCATTTCGAGACTGGGGAACTGGACGAGAAGCCCACTGCACATGCTTTTCACGGGCCAGGATCGGGAAATATTTACCAAGGCGTTCGAGGGCATTTCACAGGTTCTTCTCCTATTCGACACCACACAAAACGATATTTCTCTCTTCGTTGCCAGTGAGCTTCGGTCAAACCCGGGCTTGAAGCATGTGGCACACCGAAGCGAAGAGGTCACCCGGAGTGTTGTCGAGAAGAGCAGCGGAATGTGAGACTCACCCTGACACTGATTTTCGTGAAATCCTGACAACTGGGCCTCCCAGGTTTCGTCTGGCAGCATGTCTTCTGGACGAATTGTCGCGCCGAAAAATTGACCCGGACCTGCACACAATATTGGATAATCTCCCGACGGATCTGTTTGGAATTTACGGCCGCTTCTTGGGAGAAATCCACCAATCGGATTTCGTCGTTGTAGCAAGAGTTCTTCGTCGGCTGGTCTTCTCCGCTGGACCAGTAACCTTGTCCGAACTGACAGACGCACTCGCTTTCGATTTTTCGGACAAACAAATGTTTGTTTTCGACCCAGCGAGACGAGGAAAGCAGGCGATCGAGGTGTGCAAAGTGCTACAAGGACTAGTCACTGTGAACGCGCCATCCACCACCTGGCCATTATCGTATCATTTAGATATCGACGAAGAATCAGACTTGGGGTCGGAGGATGGAGCTCACAGTCAGCCGATCGTCATCCTCGCACATTCATCGGTCGCGGATTACATCATGTCGACCGAATTCCGTCACCAATACAAGCATGACTTGACGATGGGGCCCTCGCACACATTCCTTGCCCAAACATGTGTGGCATATCTCCTCCACTTTGCTGACCATCCCCTGGGCTGGACCCCAACCTCGGAGGACTATCCACTTGGATCATATGCAGCCCAATATTGGGATTTTCATTTGCTCCGTTGCGACAACCATGCGGGACTACTGAACTTAACAATGGGTGTTCTAGATGGGGCCAGTAGCCAATATAGGGCTATGGTTTTCCTGCGCTCGGGTGGGGTACACGAGGGGATGCTGCCTCTGGCCCTGTGTGCTATGATTGGATATGCTGAGGGAGTGCGTTTTTCTTCTGCAGAATGGCGCAGATGTCAATGCAACGAGCGGCCACTATGAAAGCGCTACCAGCGCGCTGAAGACCGCGTCGGTGAATGGCCACACAGGCATTGTACGCCTCCTGCTTGAGAAGGGTGCAGAGGTCAATGCAATGTGCGGACACTATGGCAGCGCGTTGCAAGCCGCATCCACGCACGGTCATACAGACATCGTACTCCTCCTGCTCGAGCACGGCGCTGATGTCAATGCAGGGGGCGAGTGCGCCAGTGCATTGCAGCGCGCCGCACGAGGGGGCATGAAGACATTGTCCGGCTCCTACTCCTGAATGGCGCCGCTGTCAATGCAACGAGGGGCGGGGATAGTCCTGCATTACGAGCGGCATCCAGGCGTATGTGGGGATATGATCTATCACAGGTCCTCTGATCATAAGGCGGTCGTGATGTATCAACTCCTATGGCTGCAAGGATGTTGTGATATATCACTTTATAAGAGCTGTCAAAAGCTGCCAAAAGCCGCTCCGGCGCGCGGGCGCTCGCTGCCAGGGCGCTCCCGCCCTCGTCGGTAGACCGCATCCGCATCACTACATCAACTGTCTTCGGCAGACCCCATTGGGCCTTGTTGACATATATTAGGACCACCCTCACTCGCTTCCGTATTTGCCCCGAAAATGCTCTCCTGGCGCCGCTGCTCGCTCGCACCCCCTGTTTAATAAAGAGATGCCTTCTATGCTACGCCCGCATAATACCCCCACACCTCTGATCTGGTCCCCTGCGCCTCCTAGCCACCCCGCCATTTCTCGCCCCTATTAACCGAAAACCCCCGTTCCGCCCTGCGGCTGGCCCCACAAGCTCCTCCACGAAAACAACCTCGATAGTTACATTGGATACTAGCATTTCCATCTGGAATTATTGCCTCCACGTCCCCCACCATTGATCCTCGAGCTTGTGCCGCGTTTTGCCTCCCCGCCCGCCCTGCTTCCACTGCCCCTTTGCCCTATTTTCCAGGGTAAGCCCTGAACCCCCTGAACCACTGGCCATTGTTATTTCAGACCTACTTTCCCCACTGCGCACACCACACCTTTTTTTCCCCTCTGCTTGCTTGCTCCTCTCGCGGCCACGGGCCACGCCGCCTCTTGCACTCTGAAAACCAACATAAACTGGCTGCTTTCTCTCTCAGCACCGTCCTGGCGCTATCCTTCCCTCTCCCCTGCGGCTTTACACGGCTTTTTCCGCGTATTTGGGATAATTTCCATATTTCGCTGCCTCAAATGATCTTCACCCACCCCATTGCCTTCCTTCCTCCTCTTTTCTCTTTATTACTTTCTCCCGCACTCGCGTTTAACGCCTACAGGTAAGCTGAATATGTTCCGTATTTTTTTTAGTTATTGTACCTTAACGGCCTGGGCTTGGTTTAGCTACTGCCTCAAGTCAATTTTTAACTCTCTTTAGAATAGTGGTTGTGTTGCCCCTTGTATAAGATCGTCTTATCGTGAGGTCTTGTGTTTGAACCCCACTGCGAGTCTTTTTTTGCAGGAGTGCACCTTTATAAAATTTTTCGTACAAATTTTCTCTGAGTCTTTGGTGATGTATCATGATATATCAGCCTCCTGATATATCACGCCCGCTGCTCCACCAATGTATCCCAATGTATCACAAACCGCTGCTCCGCCAATGTATCACAATGTATCAAAATGTATCACTACAAACATATCTACGAGAGCTACACAAAAGCTGGTTGAGCAGCACAAGGAGCTTGGAACCGTCCACGTTGAGGAACGGGCTGGTTGAGCAGCAGGGGGAGGACCGCTGGTTGAGCAGCTGGAATCCTAAAAAATCCTCACTTCTCAGGCGGCGGACGTCTTGCGCCTGCAAAATCTGTCAGTTGTACGTCTCAGACGGAGACACAACTGATCCACATACTTTTTGCGGCCAGGCTGCGGCGGCGTCGGCCCCTCTGCGTCTGTGTTCATCTCATCGCTCTTCCTCTTCGTCCATCCCACTGCCGCTGTCCCATCCGCGCGCACTGGTGCGCGCCGTACCTGCCCTTCCCTTTTTTTCTCCGCAGGTGGCGCCGGCTCAGCCGCGTCGTTCTGGGTACCCACAGTCGCCCCTTCGGCCTGGCTCGTTGCGCTCCCGTTCTGGCTCGGCGGCACATCCATTACCGCACCTGGGGTGGTGGAATGGGTTGCGCCGTCGGCCCTCGCCACAGTCCCATTCGTAGCATCTGAGAGCACTCCGTCCCTGAAGGCTTTTGCAGCCGGGCGGCCTCTCCTCAGAACAGGGCGGATAGTCTGCTCGACGGGCTGTTTTGTAGCCGGGGGCTGTTTCACTGCCTTGGGCTGCTTCACTGCTGGACGCGTCTGGGGTAGAGCAGGCCCAGACATGCCGCCAATACCGACATGCGCCGCCGCTCCAGGTAGAAGAGGCCCAGTCGTTGTTTGCAGCGCTGGGCTGCCGGCTCCAGCTCTGCGCTCCGGCGAAAGGAAGCTCGAGAGCATCTGCGCGGCTCTGGTCGGTTGATGCGCAGGTGTGGGGGGTGACGGTGCCCCTGACGACACAGGTGCTGATGCATTGGGAAAAGTCGGCGGTAGAGACCAGGTGGCTGTAGGCCAGGGTGGTGCCACATAAGGTGTAGGCGTCGCGAAAGACCAGGGTGGTGCCACAGAAGTAGGTGTTGTGAAAGAGAAAGCAGTCGAATTTAGAGCTGTAGTTTTTGCCTTGAATGCCTCGAAGAGCGTCGGTAGCCCGCCTCGATGAACGGAGATGGGAAGGGACATTCCGGAGAGCGAGCGTGGTGGCGGGGAGGGCGATGGTGGGGGCGATGGCGCGGAGGAAGCCAGACCCGGGGACAGCCTCAACTGCGCTGACGTGGATGACCCTACGGGCGACGACATGGGTGGCGTAACTGCCGGGGAGGGCGATGGCAGGAAGGAGGACCGACCCGGGGACAGCCCCAGCTGCGATGATCCGGATGACCCTACAGGCGACGACGCGGGTGGCGTAGCTGCCGGGGAGAAGGCGGACGCAGGCAATGCACTGCTCGACAGTCTATAAATCCGCGTCAGCGCTGGAGGAAGATCCAGGGTGCCGATGACTCACGGAGGTCGTCCAGCTGCGTACTCTGCCCAAGACCAGTCGGCACCCAGTAAGGAAGCCCTGTCGAGCATGGCCAAAGATTCAGGTGACACCCCTGCAAAGGGATTCGGATTCAAGAAGGGGTCGTCGGAGTCCACGCGAGTATCGTGCATCGAGGTCGTGAGGAGCGCTGCATCATCCACACCACTGCTAGTTGCTTCTACCGTCGCCGGGGCCAAGACTGTCGTCTTCTTTTTCTTCTTTTTCTTGGGTTTTTTACCCATATTTGCCGTTTTCGGGGAGGAATCGGATTCACCAGGTTGGTCACTGTGCAGGACCTCGGCCGCATCGCGGTCCACAGCTTGCTCCGTCACATCGTCGGATCCCCCGCTGCCTGTGGGCAACGCGCAAGCAGCTCGAACGTCAGCAGCTAAGAGAGCACAGTCAGCTTTCACCATTTGCCCCAAAAAAAAAGACCCAAAACTTACGGAAAACAGCGCGGAGGAAGTTGAAGAACTCTCCCGTGATAACCGTGTCGAAGTTGGGGAAGAAACTCTTGAAGTCGTTGCCTATCGGGGTTTCGCCAGTACAAACACTGTCGCCGTCGAGAATGAGTAATTGCTGTGACAAATCGCCCAGTTTGGAAACTCACACTTTTACGCTCAAGCCGCCACCATTGCGAGGATTAGGGCCTCCGATTATTGTCATTGCCACCCAACCCGACTCCTTCTCGGCGATGTTCAAGACCTTCCCGAGCGCCCCCGTCAAGTCGTCGATCGATCTGGACCTCGTGTATTAGAACCTATCATTGCAATACGACATACTCTTACTTTTGTAAAGCTGCTGGTGTCTTCTTATACTCTCCCACCTCTGCCTCTTCTTTCAATGCCTTCTCCTTCTCCTCCTCCAATTCCTCATCAATGCTCGCCTTCTCCTCCGCGCTCGCAGCATCAAACAGCTCCCTCACCACCCGCACTCGGAGCTGCATGCGCTGCGACATGATGCGCTTGGCGTGAGCCTCGTGCGTGTTATTGGCTGTGTCGTCCCCGCCGCTGGCGGCCTCGGGCATATTGGCTCCATCCAACTCGTCGTACCCCGCCTTTTCCAGTGCGTCTCGAATAATAGCAACATGCCGTTTCTGGAATATCTCAATGGCCTTATGAACCCGGCGGCGTACTGGCGCAGTGAAGAGCGTAGACGCAAGCGACGCTTGAGAATTCGTCGCTGCAGCCACCGTCGAGTTGTTTCTTGTTTTCTTCTTCTGATAGCGAAACCACGTCTCGATTTGCTACGCAAAGACCGCATGAGCTATCCATCTATGACACGACAAAAATGAACGCCAAACTAACCTTCTTCCTCTTTTTTATAGCATTCTCCAGCACGGTGCGCTGCTCTGTCATCAACTGAGCCGCATCGCCGGTCTCCGTCGCGCTCGGCAGTCCCAACTTGGCACGCTCGGGGAATTTATGGAGAAAAGCCTCGAAGACAGAGCCCCAGAAGAGCCCAAGTTTGCCGGCGGCTGCGCGTTGGATATACTCGGGCAGCTGCAGGAACAGGAAGGTTCTTTCGTCCTCAGTTGTCCATCCAGGAGGAGCCATTGAAGAGCGTTGTAGTACAAGGAGGAGCAAAGTGGTGGAGGAATGAAAGAGCAGCGCCCGATTGCGTGATGGGTTCCCTTTTTTTTTTGGTCCCAATAATTGCGATGGTGGGTTTCCTTTTTTTGGGGTCCCTATATCGTGCCGTTCCGTCGCCTACCTCTCTCATTTTGATATCAAACACAAATCATTGATCCTCCCCCTCTTTTTAGATTCAATATTTCACAGGCATCTGCGCTCCCCGGCCCTTCTCGCCCATGGCTAACCGATTTTATTTATCTCAGATTCTGATTTCTCAATTTTCTGTTGCCTCGCGTCGCCATCACGCACACTTGAATCAGATGGTCCTATCACCTGCTGACATGCTTCGCGCACTCCGGCATATCAGCCCCGAATCTCTCATTTATCTAGGTGAGATCACAATAACCTCGCCTTGTCCTTCCCCACCACCCGCTCACGAATATGACTCAAACGACTGCCCCCATTGCTGGCCCCCCAGCGATGGCGGCCTTCGTTGCCAAGGTCGCTACCCTGTCTCGGCTTGCTGCCGACCTAACCAAGCTCGCCATCGAGGTCCAAAGTACGTCTTTCGGCTGCTCCATTTTCACTGGCTCACTCACCTGTCCTTCAGCGGAACTACCTGACATCGTCCAAGCCGCTATCGATTCGGCCTTCCAGGGTACGCATTAAATCATCCACACTCACGAATCATTCTCTAACTCCGTCCTCAGAGGAAACACCCGATGCAGTCTGGGTCGCAGGTACCCCGCTGACTCCCGATGACCTCGACGCCAAGTTCCCTCCTGGAACCGGCGAACACCAGCACTGGTATGTCGTCCTGCGCGGGCGAAGCCCTGGCCTCTACCCCCGCTCGTATGTCTCAAATGCCTGCATTCCTTTTTTTTTTGGAGGGTTGATTTTCTTTTTCCTTTTAAAAAAAGGCTCAATTGCGATGACCAGGTGCTTGGGGTTCCCAACCAGTACCGCGAGAAGAAGCGCGGGCGAGCGGAGGCCCTCGCCTTCTACCGTGCGTCCTACAACCGCGGCGAGGTCGAGCAATGGACTCCGGTTGAGGAGTAGACCGGTGATTTTCCCCTCTTCTCAACCCTTTTTCGCTCCTAATTTTTTTTCCTGCAGCTCGCTATCCGTATCGCATCAGTCCAGATTAGTTCGTAGGTGCCACATCCCAATCATTACTATATCTGTCACCTGCAATACAATACCGTGATACTCGTGTCAACCTGTGTGAACCAACTCCAGATTGGCGACCGAGCTCCTACAAAGATACGCCTCCCACGGCTTTGAAGCCTAAATGCATCAACTATCACGACATGCGGACGTCGCTGCCGTTGTTTCGAAGCAAATATGTGCTCTTACGCACCATCATCTTCTATTGATTCTCAGGCCCCGTTTCAGGACGCTAAAAAGCACGCAATGAAATCTCGGGCTCTATCCAGCCTCCCAAGCGAATCTCGGGCCCTATCCACCCTCCCAACCGGATCTCAATGACACGCAACGTTGGTGCATAACTGCTCAATTTTAGCACCTTTGAATCTCATGTCCTGCAGCTCATGGCCTCCTTTCCAACTCGCGGAGTCATATGCCAAACATAAGCTAGCGCGGTAAGCCCCTTCCTCACCGCTTTTCTCTGAACCCGCCCTAATTTTATTTGCCGCAGTTTAGGTTACTTGCATGAATGATTGCTGTGATGCTAGTACTTGTGATACTCATAGAACCGGTTTTCCTCGCGAATAGATTTTGCGGCCTCCAACTGTGATTGCGATGGTCCTTCCCTGCCCGAGAATCAATCAGAAGCAAGACACAAATGCACATGGGACAACTGACCGCGATGCCCGATCCACCCCATTGGACCACACCTCTACACGTGTAGCATCTCTCGCCGACATCCAGGCCCCAGACTCCACAAGATCACGGCCTGACTCCAACCAGCGCTGTACCTCCAATGCGGTCGCCGGGTCGCCGGAGCGTCCCGTGTTCAGTGCTGTTACAGCGCGCCTGGCAGCATCCTCTACCCCAAGAGCCTGCTGTTCGACTTTTGAAGAGGCAGAATTACTGCACGAAATTTCAGATATATAGCGTACATAGGAAATTAAACTGCAATTCACTCACCAAAATGAACTCAACATGCCTGCAAGAGACAAAACGGAGTCGGAGCCGTCATTTTGAGCCTGCCGCTGTGTAATTAGAGCCATACTGGCAAGAGCTTCTATGGCGATACGCTCATCCGGGGTGGGTGAATTGGAGTTAAGAGCGCGCTCTTCAGGTGCTGGAGGATCAAGCTCACTAAGGTCCGTTACCAAAAATTCCGCGACGGCAGCCATTGACGAGCCTTCCGAGTGGTTCTCCTCCATATCGAGAATACCGAAGGGTATGGAACTGGGGACCCCGCCCAAAGAAGACCCTGCCAAAATGAATTGAGATCTCGTTGATTCCAATGGCGCCGTCGCCAGACCAGATGTGTCTGCGTCTGACGCAACCAGCTCATCCACCGCCTTGCTACGCCTCGGAGGGTCCCAACGGCGCTTGCGTAGCTTGGCAGCCGCACTTTTAAAACCGAAAAAAAAGAAGAAAAGTCAACACTTGTGCATCTGACGAGTGTGGACACCTACCGGCGCGCTGCCACTTGAATACGTTTCTTCTCTCGTAGTTCAGTTATATTTCTGTATATGAATCACTCAGAAAATCAAAAGCATTTGAATCAAGCGAACGACTCGACATACCGCTTGTAATGCGCTGCAGAAGCCTTGCGGTGGTTCAGCGCCTTTTCTTCTGGGTTGAGCCTTTATATCCGACATTCATGACACTGCTACGGGGGAAAACACAGGCATTGACCTCGGGTGGTATGTTCCAGCGTCATCTGGATCCTTTTTTCGGCAGTTCTTCTTCTTGGACATAGAAGTTGAGAGAGAGAAGTGTGTTTGCTGTTGACTGTTTGCGTGCCAAACTTGTACCGCACAAACACACCTTTTGAACTTCGAACTGCGGTTCCTCAAGAGGGCCTCAAAGTACATATCCACGGATTTGGTTGGATGAGGTGGGCTCTTTTATATCCTCGTTGGCGTAGTGTAAAATCTTTGTCCTCATTTACGGATTTGGTTGGATGAGGTGGGCTCTTTTATATCCTCGTTGGCGTAGTGTAAAATCTTTGTCCTCATTTTTCACCCGTATCATTATGTTTCTAATTTTTTACCCCCTATAATCTCGGTCGTATGCTGCTACCGGCGCGCTGCCACTTGAATACGTTTCTTCTCTCGTAGTTCAGTTATATTTCTGTATATGAATCACTCAGAAATCAAAAGCATTTGAATCAAGCGAACGACTCGACATACCGCTTGTAATGCGCTGCAGAAGCCTTTTCTTCTGGGTTGAGCCTTTATATCCGACGTTCATGACGCCGCTACGGGGGAAAACACAAGCACTGACCTCGGGTGGTATATTCCAGTGTCATCTGGATTCTTTTTGCAGCAGTGCTTCTTCTTGGACATGGAAGTTGAGAGAGAGAAGTGTGTTTGCTGTTGACTGTTTGCGTGCCAAACTTGTACCGCACAAATACACTTTTTGAACCTCGAACTGCGGTTCCTCAAGAGGGCCTCAAAGTACATATCTACGGATTTGGTTGGACAAGGTGGGCTCTTTTATATTCTCGTTGGCGTAGTGTAAAATCTTTGTTCTCATTTTTCACCCGTATCATTATGTTTCTGATTTTTGATCCCCTATAATCTCGGTTGTATGTTGTTTTACTCGTTTCTGGGATAAAATTAAACACTACCCATGGAAGTAGAAATCCATTTTCGCCTGGTGAGCGTCCGCTAAATGGTCTTTTCCATTGGTCCAAAGTGTTTCGGTACACTATGCGCACGCACCGCTAGATAGAAGCACCATGCGTCTCCAATGTACTTTGATGACAATATATCTACCATCCACCAATGTCTTAAGGGCCCAACACCGATTGTGAGCGCACATTGCAACGGTTTTTCATTTTTTGCCGTTTTATGAAGGTCAGCCTCGCCGAAAAAAAACATGCACATCATCAGTGGCTTTTAATTGTAAGATGTTCTCTCTACTCACTTTTGACCTTTGAGCATTTCTCACCGAGAACGAGACGACCCTTTGTGTCTCTGATCAGGAATGTGAGCTTTTGGCAAGCGTGTCACATGTGTGACTCTCCTTCTCCCGGTCGCCATGAGCTTATCTGCCTCTTTGCTCTGTGCCACCACCACGCCCACAAGCCACTTGGTAAGTGATTCCCCACTCCCCTGCCTGCTTTTTGTCCTGCGTCGCCCGGCGAAAGGCCCATGCGTGTGCCACTCCGCTGGGCTGACCAAAGCTCTATGGAGGCACGCATGGTCCTTTCACGCCGAGTGACGTGACGGACAGGTTTTCTCATGCGCCGATCTGGAATAGCTGCTGACCTACCTCGTTTTCCAGGCCCAACTCGTGTTGGCTGACCCAAATGGGGCGGCAAACGCGCAGCGGAAGGGACTTCTCACTCTACGACGTCCCCCAACTTCCCGAGAAACCTATCCAAATCATACGGCTCAAAGTAACAATAGCCGAGCTCCTCAAAGACGCCCTAGCAGCCGCTGATGTCATGGCGTTCACCCACGACGAGAAAGCGGCTCGGGAAGCTCCAGACTGGGAGGATTGGGAGGACGTTCACAGTGCGCCGCCCTCTCCACTGACCTCGTGCACACCTACCCCGCCAGGCTCGCGATGCCCAAGCCCCCCACCGTCCTCGACCGCCGCCGAATCTCGTGCGGAATCCCCATCCTCGCAGGCCTCTGAACAGCCCCCGCACCACGCACCGTCGCCCAACAAACCCAAGTGGAAAGAGCGTCAGAAGAAGGGCAAGAAAGCCCGCCGCCAACGTAAAGCGGCGGCTCCCCTCGGCCGCGGTCCTCGCGCCAACGCTTTCCAGAAGCATCGGATGGCGCCGCCTATCCACCTCAAGTTTCATGCTAGGGACATGCCCAAGTCCGGCGGGGACAGCTGGCAGGGAGCGCGTGCAAAGGCAGCGCCGAGGCTGTACACCCTGGAGGAGGTCAAGGCCATGGGCTGTGACCTCGTGGAATGGAATGGGTGGTAGGGGCTCTCATTCATCTATATCTACCCTTTTGCTAATGCTTCATTGCAGCGACCCCATGCTTATCGTAGATGCCGATGGCTACATTGTCGGTATTTTATTGGGGAGGCCCGAGGATGAAGACTGGGACGATGTGATCGCCGAGGTCACCGCCCTTATGGAGAGCGTTCGCGATGATGGTATCAAATGGGGCGTATTCAAGGAATCAGACTTCTACCAGCGCCGCAGCAACGGCTCTCTCTCCCTTAACTTCGGCACTTCACTGGGGAGCGGTCAGCAGGTAAGCTCCTGCTACTCCTCAGCCTATTCGCAACCTCACTTCGTCACTAGAAGCCCGGCATGCTCGCACATTCCCCCCCCGCCCGCCGGCTCATCCGGAGGATCCGGCGCAACAAAAGCGCTCAACGTGTCTTTGGATTTCAATCGAGTATGTCCAATTTGATGCCAGTTTTTTATACTACTGAAGCTCTTCATTTTAGAGGGCCTGGCCACATTCGTGCCAAAAGTCTTCCGCTACCTGGTGGAGACGCTTGGTCCCCTGTACGAGCGAGACCCTACCCTCGAAAAAAAATTCTGGAATTCTGTATTCCCTGCCGCAACCGTCAACTGCGGCCCTCGCACCGCGACGTTCAACCACCGCGACTTTCTCAACTTGGTGAACTCTTTCTGTGGGGTGACCTGCGGTGGAGACTTCGATGCGACCAAGGGCGCGCATTTTTATATGAAGCAATTTCAATTGGTTGTCGAGTTCCCTTCCGGCTCCTCACTGCTCATCCCATCCACCCCTATCGACCACGGCAACACGCCGCTGCAGCCTGGCGAGAAACGCTACTCGATGACCCAGTATGCTGCTGCAGCGCTTTTCCACTGGGCTGCATACGGGTACCAGTCTGCCAAGTCGCTCCTTTCCCGCCCGGGAGGAGACAAGCTTCGCGATGCGTATGATGGAGTTCCGGGCGCGCGCTGGGAGTGGGCTCTGAGCCTGTATTCGAAATATGATGAGTTGGAAGTGGATCACCTCGAAGTCTTTGGCACCGCCCCAGACAACAAGTAGTTTTTTTTATTTACGACTTGTTGAATGTATCAATTTTTTTTCAAATATTATGAGGAGCCAGCATGAGCGCATGAGCGCATGAGCAGCAGCCCCTTACGTTGTAGCATGGCGGTCTCGAGCCCGATATGGACGTAAAGATCTTGTCGAATAGATCCCAACAATCACTGATCGCAGTTTTTCTACTTATACCACCATGCACCAACTTGGTGCCAGCTATGGCTCGGGGCCCTCCGCGTCTGCGCAACTTGGCGCCGCTGCCCTCTGATGTTTATTTGGAAATCTCCCACCATGTGGACCGCAACACTCTTACTGCATTGAACCGAGCCTCGAGCACCACACACAACGCGACGCGCACTAGCCTCTACCGCCACATCGAGGTAGCGGCCACTGCCCCTCTTCTTGTTAGCACACTGGCGAACAACCGGGCTTTATCTGAGATGGTCCTTTTTTTTTTGTGGGTTATGTTCTACCGCTGAATTTTGGCCACAGGTATGCTCGCTGACCTTCCCCTTCGTCACACGGGCAGTAACCAATATCGTGGGCTCAGAGTGGAATGAAGTTCTGGTCGCGATGATCCATCTCCAGCACCTGGCCGTCCAGCAGTATGTCCACATGGATGCCCGCATTGTCAGCGACATCCGCTTTCGACTATTGTCATTCTCGGCAGGCTACGCGCTTTCAAGAGGCTGGGATACATTTGTCCGCGCGCAGCTCCATATTAAAACTCTTACAATCTATGGCTTCTCATTATTACTGGCGGGCGACCTCCCCACCACCTTTGTCAATCTGGAGCACGTTTCGGCTACAACTCACCAAGCAAGCTCATTCATGGGAATCTACCCATTAAAATCTGTGCGCTTTCTCATGCATCTCGTCACTCCTGTCCCCCTCGCCACCCGTATGCTCGAACGCTTGGCAAGGCTGCCAGCGACTGTTGTGAAGCTGCGGATGATATGCTCACACTTCATCACCGTGGACGAGGTGGGTCCGTGGCTACTCGCACTCGAGGAGCTCACCTTGGATGAAGCAGAGGGGAATTGGAACCAGCGCCTTGTAAGTCGTCTGGTGAGCTATGTCGAGGGTACATCTTACTTTGGTCACTCTCAGGCTGGGCTAAAGGGCGTCGCATTGCAACTGAAGAAGGACAACGTTCCGCGCTTGTCCTCCCTGAGGCTGGTCTCCCGGAGCATGATGTTCTCCGGACGGAGGCACATCGTCGCCTCCACCATGCGCAACCGATCTGACCTCGAGGCCTTGCGAACGTTCACGCTTTGCTCAAGGGAGAGCTGCACCAAATGGCACAACTGGGGTGCAGAGGGACAGACAAGCGAGATCTTGACCGATTGTGAGCTAGGCATAGACTGATTTTATTTATATATACACCCCGTGAAATACATTTTATGCTTCACAACAACTTCACGAGCTATCCTATTCAAATGCGCATTGAGGCGGTGCGCAAGATTGGCTCTGTTTGCCAGTGTCTTCCGGCTTCTTTCATCTTGCTTTATTACTGCCTCGTCTTCGTGAGTTGTTCACGCTTGCTCCAAATGGACTTTGACAACGGTTCCAGAAGCTTTCCAAATAGGCGCACAGGTCGCTCTTTCCTCAATGCCTGGCGAGTCTCTCAGCTCGATAGACGGCTCGGAGCCCCTGTCAGGCTACAACGTCTGTAATACGCGACTCTTCAGCTTATCTTCAATAAAACTCTGCCCAGGATCCTCGTAAAGTCGGTGCAGGAAACTTTCCTCGTAGCTGCACCCTATGCATCCAGCGGAACGGCATACACCGCTGCTGAGACCACTCCTGCTTAGGAGACTCTTACCTCTGTGAGCCCTGCCTTGTCCGGACGCATCAAGGTGTGCGCAAGATTCTGCATAGAATTGAGGCATTGCTTCATCTCAATGACACTTGTTCACACAATTTACCGCTCAACAGACTTGGAATGGCACCTTTTTTCTAGCGCGAGGCCTGAAGAGCTTCGATGTGCGTCTGCAGCTCGGCCATAGACCTCCGGAATGCTGCCCGAATCCAGTGCCCGACAATGCGTTTCGAATCAAGGACTATCACGCACGGCATATTGTCGCACTGGATTATTGCGGCTGCTGCGGTGTTTCACACTATGACCAGCTGATAAATGCGAGGCTCATGCCGAATGGTACACACCCCACCCGAGCGACCGCCTTTGATCTGGGCCTACCCCGTTTCATTATACGCGAGATAGAGCGCGAATATGGGGTGATCTTTGATAGATGGTGAAAAAGAATCGAGATCTGGTGCTGCATATGGAAGATTTTGATCTAATAAAATACGCTTCTGATATTCCTGGTCTCTAGAGGACTGTCCAGCAACAGTTCGTTCTGCTCTACAATGTCAAAAGACTCTGGAGGCTCCGCCCTGACACCGGTTCGAAGGAGGCGATTGAGAGGTGAGCCTAGTGATGTACTTGGCTTGGCTTCAAGCCAAAAAGCCAGGAAGCCAAAGCCATGGCTTCGTCAGCCAAGCCAAGCCAACCACAGGGCTTGGTGAGGGCTTTGGCTTTGGCTTGAGACTTGTGAAGCCAAAAGCCAGGGCTTAGAGCCGTGGCTTGAACCAAATCAAACTGACATCGGCAGTCTCTGGGTCCGGCGGCATTTTTAGTTACCTTTTAGCCGCGGTCGCGGACAACTTGCGTGGCGCCGTGTTTGCACCCGAACATCGCCGTCTTTAAATTGCACAACCAAGAATGCAGTCTGTTCTTTGTCCTATGGCTGATTTAGTATTTTAATTTCGGTTTAATAACATTTTCCTAGTCAACTTGTAGTTGTATAAATCCTGTATGCTCGAGTCGACTCCTTCAGACTTCATTCCACTTGTGTGCGCAAAGACTGAGGTGAGTGACTCTCGCATTTCTTATTTTGTTCCTTATTGACCTGTACCTAGTTACTTGCTATCTAGGAACACGATTTCCTTGCGATGATGTCTTCATCGGTTTCAAGTGAGCGGGCATTCTCCTTGGCCGGTATAATTATCAGCAAACGTCGTAATCGCCTCAAACCGGACATTGTTGAAGCACTGCAGGTTATTAAGTGTATGATGAAGCGGGATTTACTATTCCGTCGCTCGGCTCTTGCGGACGATGAGGATGATGGATCGGATAGCGAGGAAGTGGATGAGGAGAATCATAGTGTTAAGCTCGGGTGGGATACCATCCTCGAGGATGATCCTGACAATTACGACCCCGAGTATGATTTGATCCTTTAACTACTCTATTTATTTTGGTACCTTTAATTCAACCATCGCCTATTTGTAAAATAAAAATAAAAATAAAAATAATAACGAAAGCCAAGGCTTGAGCCAAAGCCAGGCCAAGCCAAGCCCTCCGCTCTGGCTCTGGCTTTGGCTTGAGGAATCCAAAGCCAAAGCCCTATGAAGCCAAGCCAAAGCCGGGGTATTAAAGCCAAGCCAAGCCAGAACATCACTAGACCGTGAGCCTATTAACTTGATACAAGCTCATGTCTAAAGACGCTCGCAGGCCAGCCCAGTGTGACTGGTAATCTTCGGGCACCTGGCGACTGGTCAGATTCGTCAATCCGGGAAAAAAGGAGTCGCCGCAAGGCCTCGCTAGGTGCGTGCTTATTCGTTGGTGCGACTAAATACCTGCTGACTTTCTGTAGCCTCTCATGCAGCGACAAGCACAGCGACGGACCATCGTGTGGACGAATCACAAGGCTGGGAGGCTATTGGCGACGAGCTCGCAGAGGTAGGCAAGGCTCTGCGAGTAACCCTGGACCATCCACCCGAGGGGTTCACCTACGTGACTGACGATGAGTACAAGACTTTTTTTGAAACGTGCGCCATCTTATTAACACAATACAATCCAGTGGTGGAATTTACAGGATCTGTACCTACGGCATCGACGAATGTCATGTGTACATGGGCCCAGAGAGGTGTGTACGACTTCCTGGCAAGTGGGGCTGCTAATTTATCAAGTTAATCCTCCAGTCGTGTCGCAATCCCCGAAGATTCCCGAGACACGGAGTTTGTCGAAGGTCAGAGGAGGGAGGATATATGGAGCGCAGTTCTAGAGCGCCAAGCCGCAAACGACGAACCGCTCGCTTAGTGCGCAGGCACTACAGCCATTGGGGGGCATTTTCTCGCCATCCCAATCCGGGACATCATGCCGGCGCTCCAGAGCGTTCCTCAGGGTAACGACACAGCTCGTGAGATGAGCCCCAGGCAGACATGGTGCCTTAGGCAGATGGTAAAATATGATCGCGAACGACTGTAACATTTGCATAGATATTTATTTAGTTGTCAGAACAAATAGTATATTTGGGGTACACATTATTCAGAGCTTGGATTTCACAAGAGTAATGCAGTTGTAGAGACAGTGGTCGTAATAAGTAAGTAATTGAGGTGGTGTATCAGCGGGGATGAGCTCCGGGATGTCATTGTCGTTGTCACTGTCCGACGCAGTGCCGTCAAAATCATGTACTGCGTACATTTGATACAATCTGCACAAAGGAAAGGTCAGAGAAAGATATAATTCAGCATACTTATGCATGCAATTTCAGCATACTTACGCATGCAATTTTTGGTAGCGCTCGCCTTTGTGGAGGTTGCCGATTCCACTCGGGCGAAAATAAGAGAAACGCATGCGTGGTAAAGAGGTAAGAGAATAAACAAGTGCGCGACCTGGATTTAGTCAGTAGGTAGAGCACACGCAGAGTGGGGGACCTGCGTACATGGGTTGGCATTGGTCATGGTGGTTTGGATTTGAGAGATTAGATCTGAGATCATATCTGTGACACGGGTGACATATTTTGTTTCGTGATCTCAAAGCAGCCATGTAATCAAGCGGTCTGCTATTCGCTATCTGTCTCGACTCTGGGTCTCTCGGAACTCACTGCTCAGCTCTTTTGCACCAGCTCTGTCGCCTTTTGACTGTCTATCTGGGGTTTTACTCGGCTCATGGGCAAAAGAAAAAAGGCCAGCCACTACGATGCACCTCCCGAACCGACACAGAGCAGGTCTCAAGCTGGCGGAGGGACTGGTCAGGCAATGCGGGAGAGTGCCCATGTGGCAAAGACGGGCGCTGTGCGACATACGGTGAAAATAGTCCCCGTACTGGCTTCACCTTCCAAAACTGCTCGCTCTGAGAGGAGACCCACGCGCAATCAGGGTGCTGGACCGTCAAACACAGCGGGGAACGAGCCGGTGTATGACTTGTTTACTGGGGAGGATGACATCTCTGCAGAAAATGAAGGCGGACGCGATCTTCGGGACTCGGTAGGCTGAGGCAGCACCAATCTGAGAACCACTTGCTAATGTATATTGATCCCAGGACAATCCGCTGCGGCAATGGTTGGACGACCACCGGGACACGTTTGCCCGTGAGTTTCTCCGTTGGGACGGGCGGGGCGACCATCGTTCTGGGGTTTGCGCGGGCCGTAACTGTGGGGGTGCGGCGGAGTATCGTTGTAAGACATGCATTGGGGGAGGCGAGATGCTTTGCAAAAGCTGTCTCATTAGCTCCCATCGACAACTCCCTTTTCATAAGGTTGAGGTACATTGTTCTGTTTGCCATGAAGCGCCATCTGACAGCTTGCAACGCAGCACTGGGACGGCGCATACTTCCACCACACAACTCTAAAGCAGGTCGGCCTCCGGATTCAGCTGGGGCATTGGGCTGGGCGACCAGAGTGTGACGCGCCGAAGCCGGCGAGCGGCGACTCATTCATGGTCGTCCATGAGCATGGAGTGGAGGAGGTCGCCCTCGACTACTGCGGATGTGGCGGCGGTCTCCCGACGGTGCAGCTGCTGCGCGCGGGCCTCTATCCCGCCACAACGACGAATCCGCGCACTGCGGCCACCTTCGGCACCTTGCGCGGGTTCCAGCTCATGTCCTTCGAGTCCAAGTGCTCAGCATACGAATTCTATCACAGCTTGGCGCGTGCGGCGGACAATACAGGTCTCAATCCCCCTCCAGTGAGTACCATGCGAAAGCCCCTGATTCCACCTAACGCTTTGTCTGCAGGATCGATATCATGAGTTCCTGCGCATGACGAAAGAGTGGCGGCATCTGCAAATGCTCAAACGCGCGGGACGCATACACGACCCCAGCGGTATACTCAATACGCAGGCTGGCGAGTGCGCGCTGCTTTGCCCAGCCTGTCCGCACCCTGACAAGAACCTGCCGCCTGGTTGGGATACGGTGGGGGAGGACAAACGGTACGTTGTTCATGCTCGCGCTGTTTTCCTGATACTGATGATAAGCCTTAAGATTTTTATATGCCTTGTTCCTTGCAATGGACGCCAACTTCCGCCTCAAGCGGAAGGATGTGTCCAGTGAGGAGAAGGATCCAGGACTGGGTCCTGGATGGGCTTTTTTTTGTGAGGTGAAAGCGTACATGGACCATGTGAAGCAGCATTGGGATCAGCCGCAGGAGGTACGTGATTTCGGACCGGCTCAGGTTTTAATGTTACTGATAAGTGAGATCCAGCGGAGCACCTGCGTGTCGCACGACGCGGTAGACAAACCCGACAGGGAGGCCCGCGGGACTGCGTCCTCCGGAATCGGAGCCGTCGACTGCGCTCGCCACAACATGAAACGTCCGCAAGCGGTCGGCGATCTGCAGCTTGGGGAGCGGTATGTTACTTTACCTGTTCTGGGGCTATTACTCATCTTATTTACCGGCGCAGGTATATAAATATTGATTACATGTTCCTCAAGAGCGTGCAGGGCTCTGAGCTAGTCCGGTTTTTCGTGTCCTACGACATCGCCTGTCAGTGGCACATCCACATCTGGGAACGCATGCTACGGTACAAAGAGGAGATGTGGCTCGTGGGGGAGGACAAGTTCGTCAGTTTCCTCGTGCCAAAATTCCACCTGCCCGCACACATCGAGGCCTGCAACCTCCGGTTTTCCTTCAATCTCACGAGGGCCGTGGGTCAAACGGATGGCGAGGCGCCAGAACGTGGGTGGGCGGATGCGGGGCCGTTGGCGGGTAGCACAAAGGAGATGGGACCAGGGGCGAGACGCGACACGCTGGACAGCCACTTTAATGACCTCAACCACAAGAAGATCATCAGACTCGGTAAGCGCGGCGTACACGGAGCGATGAATATAACTAACTGCAAGTTAGGTGGAAGGATGTTAAAGAAGACGGAGAACGCGGTGCCGGAAATGGTGGAGACGAAGGCCGCGCTGGAAGATATGGAGGAGTTGTTGGGAGGCGTGGAGGGGGAGACTGTGAAGACGTGGACCGTGATGGCAGAGGCTTGGGAGCGGGATCCAGAGTCCCCAAACCCGTTTGAGTCGGTGAGGAAGAACGAGCATCTGGCACAGGTGCGGCGGGAGCTGGCTGAGGAGGCGGCAGCAAGGGAGGCGACGAACTCCGAAGTCCTGGGAGCAGTACGCTCAGACATGCACGTTACGGAGCTGCTGGCGATGGGGCTGCAGCTCGAGGAAACACAGTAAGTCGTTGCCGGCGCAAAAAATAAAATAAAACTGATCGTGCTCATTTCAGACGAGAACTGGGCTGGGAGACAGCAGCGACTGGCCTGCATCCCACGGACAAGCAGCGAACGGCGCTTGTGGAGCGCACCAGCAAGCTGCGGCGCAAGATCGTCACCTGGATGGAGATTCAGGCCCAGTTCTTCCCCCAGGTGTCGATACTCCGCAACTTGGAGGATGCAGCACGCGCGCGGGCGAGTCGCACCCAGCCCATCCAAGGAGTGAAGGTCCAGGACCTAGCATTGTGGCTGCCATCTGCGCTTCAGAAGAAGGGGACCGAGACGCCGTGTGCACCCGACGTGCTCGAGTATGAGTACCGGATGCGTGTTGGGCAGGCGCATGAGGCGCTGCACGAGATGCGCCACCAGTTGCTCGTGCGTACGAAGCTGTACAAGTACAAGGATCCCAGCACCCGTGGAGTCGCCGCCAACACCCGCATGAACGACAAGCTCGAGGCGATCAACGACAAGATCCGACGCCTCGCGAAGGTGTATCGGGTGGCGAGGGCGACGTTGGAGGTCTTGGGCGCGGCGCTGAAGAGGAACGAGTGGGCGTGGACGCTGAAGGAGCTGAAGGAGGAGGATGTGAGGGGTCTTCCGCGCGCCACATTTGCGGACCCTGACAGGCAGAAGGGGGGGAAGAACTCGAAGAAAGTGCGGGCGGCGAAGAAGCGCAGCCGGACAAAGAGGGCACGGCTGGCGGCGAAGGTGGAGCGCGCGGTGTCGTGGATATGGATTGCCGAGGCGCAGGTGGTGAGGGATGGGGAGAGCCCGGCAATGAACGAAGGTGAGGGCTGTGGTGATCGGTGATAGAAACTGCACTAATTATTTTTTCACCAGCGCTGCGGATTGAGTGGGCAAAAGCGCGTGCGCGCTGCATGCGGTGGAGGGAGGAGGTGGACCTGCTGGAGGAGGAGATGCGGCGGATTGTGCAATTCTTGATGTGGCGGTCGGACTGGTGGAGGCAGCAAATCGGGCGGAAAGGGCTGGTGGATGGGGCTCAGTTGGAGGGGGGAGACGGCCTACGCATTGAGGCAGAGTGCATTCCAAACGGCGTTGGCAAGCAGCTTTACAGCGAAGTGGGTGCATCTACCGGACTTGATCAAGGCGGGCCGACTGCGCACCCCATCAGAAGCATCGGCGCCGGTGGGAGTGACGCTAGGCGGTAGCGCGGGTGGTCCGGCTATGAGGAGGGAGGAGAGCGACAACAGCGAGGCTAGTGAGTCCGAGTCCGAGGAGGATAGCGAGGCTGAGGAGACGAGTAGCGGGGAGGATGGAGAGGGGGAGCCGATTGGGGTGATTGGGGCACTACCCTTACGCCCCGTGAAGGCCGCATATACAGATTCCTAGCTGTCGAATTTTATTTTGGATGTATTCTAGGTATTTTGTATTTTTAGATCTGACCGAATGCGGATGTGAGCACAAACAGCTGCAATCATGGAGCTCATCGTTCTGCACGATGGCGACGACCTTGAGTACATCGCCAACTTGATACAGTAACAAATACGGTAATCACGCCGTCTTTCTGAGGGAGTACCGAGCTGATATATCAAAATGGCCTTACAACTGTGGGCGTTTATACATCACAGCTGGCTTATGACTGGAGGGGCCTGATAGATCATAGGCCCATGCTAAGGTGCGGCATCCGCAGTGGGCTACACAGAAATTGTCCGCCTTCTGATCGAGAATGGCGCAAAGCTTAATGGAGCGGGGAAAAAGTATTTCAAGTTGCAGGCCAACCAAACAAAAAGGGTGCGCTTCCTCCTGGAGAATGGTGCTGAGGTCAATACTGGGGATGAGCTAGAGGATGATGGCAGCGCGTTGCAGGGTGCATCGGCGAATGGCCACAGAGACATCGTCTGCCTCCTTCTCGAGAAAGGGGCTGATGTAAATGCAGCAGGCGGAGAATATGGGTGCCCATTGCAGGCTGCATCCTCGCGCGGTCATATAGACGTTGTCCGCTTTCTGCTTGAGAATGGTGCTGAGGTTAATGCAACGACCGGCCACTATGGCACCGTGTTGCAAGCAGCATCAATGGCTGGCCTCACAGATATCGTACACCTCCTGCTTGAGCACGGCGCCGACGTTAATGCGCCAGGTGGGCACTATGGCAGTGCATTGCAAGCCGCATCACGAATGGCAACATGGACATTATACACCTTCTACTCGAGAACAGTGCCGAGGTCAATGCGAGAGGAGGATACTACGGCAGCGCATTGCAGGCCGCATCCTCGGAAGGTCATACACAGATCGTACGGCTCCTACTCGAGAAAGGCGCGGAGGTCAACGCAGCGGGTGTAAGCGCCTTACTAACGGCATCCGCCCACCATTATACAGACATCGCGCGGCTTCTACTCGAGAAGGGTGCTGAGGTCAATGTTGTGGATGGAGAGGGTGTCAGTGCATTGCAGAGAGCATCTCAGTTGACTTCGTGCAACACAGACATGATACGCCTCTTGCTCGAGCACGGCGCTGATGTCAACGCAGCAAGCGGCGAGCACTGCGGCAGCCCATTGCAGGTCGCATCATCCGAGGCCATATGGACACCGTTCGCGTCCTGCTCCAAAATGGTGCTGATGTCAATGCAGAAGGCAGATGGTATGGCTGCCCCTTGGAGACCGCATCCTCAGCCGGTCATATAGACATTGTTCACGTCCTACTCCAGAACGGTGTAGATGTCAATGCAGCAGGCAGATGGTTTTGTAGCGCGTTGCAAGCCGCGTCCACGTTCAGCCGCACAGACATTGTGAGCGTCCTGCTTGAGAACGGCGCTGAAGTCAATGCTGTGGATGGAGAGCATACCAGCGCGTTGCAGATGGCATCCAGTTGGGGCGCCACAGACATCATACGCCTCTTGCTCGAGAACGGCGCCGATGTCAATGCGCCAGGTGGATGCTACGGCAGCGCATTGCAGGCCGCATCCTTACGAGGCCGTATAGACGCCGTACGCCTCCTGCTCGAGAACGATGCTGATGTCAATGCAGCAGGCGGCGAGTATGGCTACCCATTGCAGGCCGCATCCTTATCAGGCCATATAGACGCCGTACTCCTCCTGCTTGAGAACGGCGCTGAGGTCAATGCAATGAGCGGATACTATGGCAGCGCTTTGCATGCTGCATGTGCCTGGGACCGTACAGACATCGTACGGCTCCTGCTCGAGCACGGCGCTGATGTCAATGCAGTCGGAGGATACTATGGCAGTGCATTGCAGGCTACACCAGACTACATCGCACAGCTCCTCCTCGAGAACGGCGTGCAGGTCAGTGCAGTGGGAGGATCCGGTGGAACTCCGTTGCAGGCTGCATCCATGTACGGCCGCACAGCCATTATAAACCTCCTGCTCGAGAACTGCGCCGATATCAGTGCTGTGGGTGAAGGAGCTGGCAGCGCGCTGCGCGCCGCGGCAGATAGTGGGCACGCAGACGCTGTGCGTCTCCTGGTCGATGCGGGTGCTGATGTCAAGGCTGCCGGTGTGTTATTTCATCATGATTAGAAGCCAGTTTCTGAGTGCCGTTGCAATGCAGAGGAGGACTGGTGGACTGCTCTTCACTTTGCCGCTTCAAGTGGGCACGCAGACGTTGTGCGTCTCCTGGTCGATGCGGGTGCTGATGTCAAGGCTGCCGGTGTGTCATTTCATCATGATTAGAAGCCAGTTTCTGAGTGCTGTTGCAATGCAGAGGAGGACCGGTGGACTGCCCTTCACTTTGCCGCCCAAAGTGGGCACGCAGACGTTGTGCGTCTCCTGGTCGATGTGGATGCTGATGTCAAGGCGGCTCGTAGGTTATTTCATCAGAGTTAGAAGCCAGGTTCTGACGCCACAGCAATGCAGAGAGGGATGGGTGGACTGCCCTTTACTTTGCTGCCGACAACGGGCACACAGACACCGTCCGTCTCCTGGTCGAAAGAGGCGCTGATGTCAAGGCTGCCGGTGTGTTATCCATCCCGATTAGAAGCCAGGTTCTGAGTGCCGTTGCAATGCAGAGGAGGAACGGTGTACTGCCCTTCACTTTGCCGCCCGAACTGGGCACGCAGAAGTTGTGCGTCTCCTGGTCGATACGGGTGCTGATGTCAAGGCTGCTCGTAGGTTATTTCATCAGATTTAGAAGCCAGGTTCTGACGCCACTGCAATGCAGAGAAGGATGGGTGGACTGCCCTTCATGTTGCCGCCCGCAGTGGGCACGCAGACGTTGTGCGTCTCCTGGTTGATGCGGGTGCTGATGTCAAGGCTGCTCGTAGGTTATTTCATCAGAGTTAGAAGCCAGGTTCTGACGCCACAGCAATGCAGAGAGGGATGGGTGGACTGCCCTTCATGTTGCCGCTCTGAACGGGCACAAAGACACCACCCGTCTCCTGGTTGAGAGCGGCGCCGATATCAAGGCTGCTGGTGTGTTATTTAATCATGACTAGAAGCCAGTTTCTGAGTGCCTCGCAATGTAGGTGAGGACGGGCGGACTGCACTTGCCTTTGCCGCCCAAAATGGGCACAAAGACGTCGCCCGTCTCCTGGTCGATGCGGGTGCTGATGTCAAGGCCGCTCGTAGGTTATTTCATCAGATTTAGAAGCCAGGTTCTGACGCCGCTGCAATTCAGAGAAGGGAGGGTGGACTGCCCTTCACTTTGCTGCCGACAACGGGCACACAGACACCGTCCGTCTCCTGGTCAACAGAGGCGCTGATGTGAAGGCTGCCAGTGTGTTATTTCATCACGATTAGAAACCAGTTTCTGAGTGCCGTTGCAATGCAGACGAGGAACGGTGTACTGCCCTTCACTTTGCCGCCCGAAGTGGGCACGCAGACGTTGTGCGTCTCCTGGTCGATGCGGGTGTTGATGTCAAAGCTGCCGGTGTGTTACCTGACCATATTTACATCCCCGTTTCTGACGCACCAGCAACGTAGTGAAGGGTGGGCAGACTGCCCTTCATTTTGCCGCCCTGAACGGGCACATAGACACTGTGCGTCTCCTCGTTGACAGAGGCGCTGATGTCAAGGCTGCCGGTGTGTTATCTGACGATATTTGCATGACAGTTTCTGACACCGCAGTAATGTAGGGAAGGATGGGCGGACCGCCCTTCATTTTGCCGCCCTGAACGGGAAAGTAGACACTGTGCGTTTCCTCGTCGACAGAGGCGCTGATGTCAAGGCTGCTGGTGTGTTATTTCATCATGAATAACAGTTTACTTGTGCTTCGCCACGGGGATTAAGATTCAAGATATTGGAAATACATTTATTTCTACGGGATACATTGAGATATCTGTGAATTAAAAGCTAGTTGTTGCGACGCCTTCCCGTAGAAGATCCTTCCCCCTTGTCTTCGGACTCCTCAAGTGCACGGTCGTCAGTAGTTTTACGCTTCTTCGAACTGCGTTCAGCTCCGGACTTGTCGGCCTCCTGGCTTAAAAATCCGGTCCGTTATTAACGGAAAAGGATATAACTTTGTAAGTGTCGTTCAGAGTAGTTGAGCAGGCGAAAAAAAAAAAAATGCACTCGGCTTCATGGGACTGGATTCCGCCTTTGGGGCTGTCAGAGCTTGACTAAGGAAGGTGACTTGCTCCAAGTCCACAATGAATTCGGGTTGCCCGACTCATTATGAGCAGTTTTTCTCTCCAAAACCTGTCATTTGAAGCAGTATTGGGCGAGATATGAGTGGTTTAGCGTAAACCGGGCACGGGACTTGCCATCAATGCCCCCAGTTTACGAGTCCTAAAAATTTATTTTTAGACTCGTTCTTACCAAAGCTTTCAAGCCTTTTCAAGCCAGAATTCGCGTTTTCCGTCATGACGTGTGTGTAGCCGTGGGCGATTGATTACTATATTAGGTAGTCCTGGCTGCTCCATTGGTCCCTTTTTGTTCTTGGCTTGACCTTTGCCGCCTTGGCGATCCCACTTCAATCTCAGGGCAACTTATAAGCTATGCTATCAGCGGTAGTTCGGACTGAACTTCGACGAAGGTCTTGAAGTACCTCCGTGGTGTGTCTTTGGCTCTTTATCCGTGGGGCAACCCCCTCGCTGGTTACCTCCGCGTAAGCTTGCCGAGGTAACCAGCCCGAATAGATACGCACACTGTGGTGCCGGAAAGATCCGGTTCGTGACCAGTGCCGTGATCGGGACACGTGATGCAGTCACATCGACGTGTTCTTCACCGTTTGAGCTATTCTGACGTGTTTTCAAACAATGTATGAGTTTATACACGCATGGATACATTTACGGAGCATGTGTATCCACTTTGCGCCCTAGTATGTGCCAACTAGAGCATGAAATAAAGTAAATTCTCGGAAAAGTGCGTACAACAAGTCGCATCGACGCGTTCTTGACCGTTTGAGCCCATTCAATGTATTTCCAAAAGGCATATCAGCTTTGAACAATGTGTATTCACACAAGCAGTTATTTTAAGTGCCAAATGGCGGCTAAGGAAGCGTGGAACACGGCCAAATTGTCGAAAATACCCTTGAGAATCAGACATATCCTCAAATAAAATAAAGCAGAGGTCCAAATAGAATCTCGCGGATCTATAATCTGTATCTGACAGTAAACCCTCAATTAATGACTCACAGTATTCATTTTTTATTTTTACAATGAACCTTTGTACAATATTTTTGGCGTAAACATTGTCATGTCCAAGTGAGGTTCTAGCCGCCGAAATGGGAAGGACTGTACTTTTATACAGTTACTGAATAGATATACATATTGAATCACTGTTGACAACTTTTCTATACTCGCAAGATCTCTCGGGCAAGATATTGGCAGATCTTTGGCTCTGCTCCAGAAATCTCCGTATCCATTAGCAGGGTGGAAAATCAGGCAAGAGAAATTCCGGCCTTCGAGCTCCACTGACCACATGCATGCCAGGAATTCCTCGTGGCCTTTCCAGTGGACATATAGAGCTCACAGAGAAGCTTGATCTGGGACATCCTTCCACTGACACGGTCCTAACTGACCTGAAGGTCCGCAAGGTTTGCAGAAATCTTGACCTAGTGTTGTGGAAGGGAAATAAATGTATCTGTTTCAATGTTCGCAGGGTTCAATTTAGTTTTTCCTAGCCAGTGACTTCAACAGTTCCAACTTCTACCTCATTTGTTGAAATTTGTTGTTGACAGTTTCTGCCGCGAAAGTCGTGGACGATGTGTTGGATTATGGTTCACGAGGCTTGAATGAAGAGGTTATGGTGTGTCACAGCTCACAGGACTGCTAACATATTGAATAAAAAAGGTCCGGAGCACGTCCACACGTGGCTGGGACATTGAATCTTGAATGTCCATGCAGGGGGTTTTAGCGACGCACCTAGAATAGCTGGGCGTCGAGGATACAAGGAAGGAGTAGCGGGAACACGAAATCCTGAATAAAAATGCACAGAATCCACAATGTGCCGTGCACGTGGAATATAAAATCCAAAAGAAAGTCGGTGTCCTGCACATGTGACACAGACAGCCAAATCGAAGCAAGACACAAAGTATGATCTGCAAATTATTACTTGCTTTTGGCGCCGAAGGCGCAAGGGACTCGTTGCCATGCGCACGCACTGGCCCAAGCCCAAGTTTTTGATATTTTGCTGCCCTGGGCGCAAATAAAATCCGGCCGTCCTGCAACTTTGTTTGCTGGAAAGCCACAATGCTTCCAGCCAAGACTGCCTCCTTGCAGAAAAAAATGGGCTACACAGGGTCGGAAAACTCACTTAAGGACCTTCAGACCCCCCACCCTATGTGACCGTGACTTTGATGCGTCACAATGCCATCAATTTGTACTTTTTTTCGTTTCTTTTTCGTCGATTTCAAGTCGATTTCGCACATTCTGCATTCCCTAAATTCTCCTGGGACCGTTATTCGTTCATGCGAGAGGAAATAAAGTTAGTTAGAACACTCCTGCGGGCAGGATCACTGAAATTTAACCGTGGTTGAACCCTTGAGCACTACACTTGATTCAGTATAATAATCGGAATAAGGACCCGACTTCAAATTTAAAAGCCGCCATCCTCTCCATATACTGTTCTTGGAGGCCCCTAACTAATCACACCGTCAACTTATTATTTCAGGGTTAGGGTTAGAGCGACGAAGCGCAGCGCAGGAAATACGCGGAGATGGTGATGAATAAATAATGGTGGAACGGGACGAAATGAAAGTGCAGGCGGAATTTCAAAGACAAAGGCTCAAAAATAAAACCAAGCAGCACACGCCAAAACAGTGCCAGCTGCAAGCTGAACCTGCTCACGACGCCAGAAGACATAGTCGTGAGTTGTGCAGGCCGAGAAGGATTAGTGAAGAGCTACATGGGCGGTCCGAAGTGAGCGTCGGGAACAAAGGAAACTAATACTATTCCGCATGGGAAGAAGAAGAGTGGAGAGAGGCGGCGAGGATAGAATGGAATGGAATGGTGCCGCAGCGGGAGGAAAGGGATAGATAGATAATAATGGGGCTGCTTTTACAGCAGAATAATATATGAGGTCTATAAAGGGACTGTAAGATGGCGCACCGAAAGGGAAAACAAGTGAAGGGGCAGGGAAGGAGAGGTGTGTGGGATGCAGAGAGGCATGCACGCCGATACGAAGAGGAATTGAGAGGCAAGGCAGGAAGGAATTACACGGTGGTGGTCGCCGGTGAGGCATTTGAACGTTGGGCAAGTTACCCGGGCCAAACACGAACTGGGACTCTGAGGCGCTGACCTTGTGCGTTGGAGGCTGGTGTGTGGTCTGAGAACGATTGTATTAGATTAGCTATGCGATGAGGTTAGATGATGCGGAGGAAAAAGTGAGAGGCGAGGGAGTGGCAAATACTCGCCACGATATCTTGATTCGAATCAGTATATCGGGTATCGGGTGGTGTGGAATGTAAGAGATACAGCGAGGATGAGGGGGAGGCGGGGGGGGGGGATGGAGGAGTATTATAAAATATGATATGGGAGATCCGAGACCGAACGTGTGCCGTGGCGTCCACAGACATATATATGCCGACAGTCCTGCGGCAGCGGTTCGCGCGGCGTACACGGACAGCGCCTGCGCCAAAGCACCGACCACACACTAATGGTGTCTCGAAGACCGTGCCGTCCCCATAAGATTGCTAACAATGCGTCGCGGCGTCGCGCGAACATCGCGAGCACACCATTTCCCGCGGACACTACGCCGGGTGCGCGACGGCGGGGGAGCGCGTCTTCGAGATGGCAGTAGGTGGGATGAGAAAATGAAGCACGGGCAAAGAGCAGACGTGACGGTGGAAAAAGTAGTGATGGAAGAAGAGGACGAAGTATGTATATGGAAGCGCTAACAGCGCTGAAGTCGAAGACGAATGAAGTGGAATGAGAACCGGGGAGACAAGATATAGATACGAAATAAAGCACGTAGCACGACAGCATCAGACGCGAAAATACAGCTGCTCGAGATGGGGCAGCGGCGAGTCAGACGTAGAACCGGCGTGGCAGCGCTGAGCTATCGAGGTGTGTTGAGTGTGACGGGAGGAAGTCTGAGAGATCGTTCAGCAATGGCTGGGTGGAGAGGCAAGGGGACAAGACCAGCGGAGATGAAATACGGATAATTGGGTACGAGAAGAGCAATGTGTGGACATGGGACGGACCATGAGTTGAAAATATTGTAGCGGGCTTCCGGACAGCAATAAATGAATGCGCGCAGGCGGTATCGGTGAAAGGGAATACGGGCATTCCGCATCGTGTCTCTTTCATTGGTAGTCATAAATAATCCCTCTCAAAAACTAGGTTATTTCTTGGGCATGCCAGCTAAGATCCTTACTCAGACATCTTGTTTGGATCTCGTTTCTCAAGACATCCAAAGATAAAACTTCTTTTCTACTTTAGCTCTATTATTATTGCTGCCAAATATAATGACACAATTTTTTTTTGAAAAAACACTTTTGGAAGGTGGAACAATCCAGCAAGGTAGGTTTGAACCCGCCACGCGCAATCATTTTGCATTGAAGCGCCATCAAACGAGCCATCGGGTGAAGATTTAGTTTATTCCTTGGCTTCTGAATGTCTCCAAGAGCATTCGAATTTAAAAGAATGCTCAATACTGGATCATCAAATCAAAGCCGGTCTTTTATGTTCCAAGCAGACAGGGTACAGAACATATCAAAGTTTTCGGCAGCTCATGTCAATGACTATCTAATAATTTGGGAGTGAAAAATCTGGGACCTTTATACTGCATCTGTGATGTAAACCAAGTGCTTTAATGTCTTTGGAAAATTCACATCACTCCTCGATAGCATGCTATTCAAAAAAGAGAGCTATTATCAATATTGTGTAATACTAGAGGGATTCCCGGCAATTACAAGCAATTTTAGCTTTCATAAGAGATGCAAATGAGCTCCCGCTAATTTAGGGTATGGCTACGAATTACATTGGCCCCAATCCGGAGTGAATGAACGACACCAAATCAAGTACATCTATCAATCCTTCAATACAGACTCATTGGTGCATAGAAATTGTTAACTGTTGTTTCAGGAAATGTAGGTGTACAGGAAATAATTTTGTATGCTGAATTTGAGCCTCTAGAAGTCTTGGGAGGCTGAAGATGACTCACTTGAAGATGCATCAATGCAAAATAATCGCGCGTGGCGGGGTTCAAACCTGCCTTGCTGGGCGCCCACACCCTCCAAAAGTTTTTCAGGGAGGCCAATGAGAAGGCAAATACTTAATTAGCTCCACTTAAGTTGTAGCCGGTAAAGACCGTTTTGTGAACTTGAGTTGTACTACATCTTAAGTTCTGTAATGTAATACCATACCTACTGTACCTACCTACATACCATATCTCATGGGGGGTCATTGCGAACTTAAGATCGCATTGGAGTGTAGAACAATACATATAATCAACTACTTAAGTCGCAGAACAGCACTTCAGTTCCCTCACAACTCAAGTCCACAGGCAGAACTGACGCAGATTTCAGTTCGGGCAGAACTTACTTTCTAGCATGAGACTTCAGTTCTGTGTATCAAATAGTCAAAGCCAATTTTCAATTAATGGAAGACTTAAGGTTTTGACCGAACTGAAGTCCGTCTTCAGTTCGCGGAAAACTTGAGTTCTGGAAGGTGGCATGAATCCTTGAATTGGCTAATGATATTAATATTGAGGAAAGGTGAATAAAACCACAGAGAACTCATCTATCCTTATAATACCTGGAATCCACCCCCGGATTCCACATTAAAATTCCGGGAGGACAAAGTGAGGAGGCAAATCGAGGAAGAAAAATGAGAAAAAAATCGTAGCGGTTTTTTTGGGGGGGTATCTGCTCCAGTTAGCGAGCTATTCCTCATTTGGGTTACAGGGCCAGTCTGAAACAGACCGACACTTCACTTGCGGTGATTGCCCATGTTGGGGAATCAATGGGGGCGGACAAAATACATAAAAATTATGCAACAAAAATTAGGTCGCTATCTGGAGCGGTTCGGCCACTGTGCCCGATTCGGTTTTCACCTATTTCCTTTTTGGGACAGTTCCATGTCCGCACCGCTGTTTAGGGGCCGGGAGGAGTGCTGATGCATTGTTCCATCATGTTTGAGCCTAAATAGGTCAGAATCAGCTTCCCACCTAACCTCCCCGCCTCTTATTAGTGTTTATGTGGCCAGCCTTCCCTGAAATCAGGCCTAAATGAAGACACTTCAATTGCTCGGCCCCTGGAGCAGCTACTCCCTATATTTTTGCTGTCCCACTATTCTGTACCCTCTGTACACCTTTTTATAGCCCACCGCTTGGCCTCCAGGCAGCTTGTTACTGTTTGTGTGTTGGTGTTCCCCAAAACCAGGGTAAATTGAAACAATTCCATATCTCAGCCTCTGGTGCAGCTGCTGCCTATATTCTTGCTGTTCCACTATTGGGTACCTCCTGTGCACCTCGTATAACCAACCGCTTACCCTCCTGGCGCTTTGTTGCCGTTTGTGTGTTGGTGTTCCCCAAAACCAGGGCAAACTGGAAACAATTCAATATCTCGGCCTCTGGCGCAGCTGTTGCCTAGATTCTTGTTGTCCCGCCATTCTGTACCCTTTGTGCACCTCTTCTAACCCACCGCTCACCCTCCCGGCGCCTTGTTGCTGTTTATGTGCCGGTGATCCCCGAAACCAGGGCAAACTGAAATAATTTAATATCTCGCCCTCTGGCACACCTCCTGCCTATGTCCTATTTATCTTGGGCTGAGTTCTGCGGGCAGACTGGTGGCTGTACACTCTGGAGAAAGTCGGGTGGCCGTGCACTTTGGAGTGTGAGAAGAAACACATCCAGACAGTACGGCCACCAGTCTGCCCCCAGAACCAGCCCAAGACAAATAAGTTGTACGTTTGAGGGGACCAGAACAAGATCAATGTATGTAGTTCGGCACTAGCACTCATTGGAAATTCCACCTAGGGAAGAATCTATTTAGTGTTTGTCAACATCATAAAAAGGTCCGTGCCATGATAGACACAAACTTCAATTCCATGACTCAAATTGCCTTGGTGAGTTTCGTTCATTCCGTACAAATAAAATTTATCCAGGGCTTATACGTGGCTTCAAAGAGGGTAAAACCATTCTGAGCTGGTGTAATTGAGGGACAGAGGGCCCGCTGACAAACAGAGTTTCCTAGTAATATAGTCTTATATTCATCTGTTGGCATTCCCAACATTCATGCTGCAATGTCAAGATATGGATAGAAAATACACAAAATACACCGAATCCAGCTCGAGAAGTTGAGTTTGATCATGCACTTGTCGTCGTCGGGCCATCTTTCTCCTGAGCCCCCACGCGCACAAATATAAGCGTCGGTGCGATCCCCTGTTAGCGCCTCAGCCCGTGAGAAAGTGTACAGAAGAAGAGGACTCACCACGATCTGGCTCACAGCAGCAAAGATTATCTGACATCCTATGAGCTCAAATGACGAAACAAAAAAGAATGGATAGGATATTACAGGTGCGGCAGCGGATCCGCGGGCGAAGAGCGCGAAGTGTAGTGATACGAAGAGAGTGTATAATGTGCCTGATTCCAGGCTGGGTAAATGATATTAGTTCGGATAAGTATACCAGACGGAGACGCACATCACCGAGGTCGCGTTGGTGTACCTCCGCCTCATCTCGCTGCTCATGCTCGAACGCTAGGCCCAAGCAATACGTGAGACTGCTTTGCATTAGTCTTCGCAAATATGTATGGATGCATCGGCACTCACCTGTGAGGAGGGTGACAGACACACATGTGATGAGGGACAGTATACGGAAAACCGTGAGATTGCGAATGTAGCCGAATGCTAGCAGACCAATCAGCACGGTAGGCGCATCGTGGATGAAACTGACACCACTGGATCCGGCATGGGTGGCAACGCTGGAATAGCCTCATTGTTCAGCTTCGTCGCATCGTGTCCATAATCTCTGCGTTCTGAACACGCCCAAAATATCGGATTATCTGGGCTATCGTGTCGCATCAGCTCATCCCTGTAAAGTCGCAGCTATCAACGCCACAATTTTCAAAGAAAATAACCCTCTGTGTACCTGTATGTCTTCCCCGGTCCGTCATGCAGATGCAACTGTATTCCGCGCAATATACGCCGCACGCGGCTTGCGCTGGGCTTCTTACGCACGCAGCGCAGCAGAAATGTCGTGGTCGTGCGCACCCAGCGCCGCCGCCAGTGCCGCCGCGTCCTCCGTCGCCTCCGCAGCCCCCTGCGCCAAGTACAACATCATCGGGTGGCACGCGTCGCCCAGCAGCGCGACGCGCCCTGCGGGGTGCACCCAGCACTGGAGCTCCGCAAACTCTGCAAGCTTCCATTTCAAGTATTTTCCCGTCAGCACGCACAACTTCTGGACTTCGGGACACCAGTCCACGAAGCGCTCCATTAAATGCATGTTGTCCGCCTCGCTGCGCCACTCGTCGAGGGCGATGGGCACACCGAGGTCAGTACGGTGGGTGACGTCGATGATAACATTGTACAGTTCCCCGCCGCGCAGGGAGTAGCCGACCGCGTGGCCCTCGGGGCCGATCTAGTGCACAGCCCACGCGTCCGTGACGAGGTAGCGCATCTCGGGGTCTGCGAGCAGCGGCGCTGCGGGTACGAAGATGCGGTACGCGACGTCGCCCGTATCTACGGGGTCCACGGGACGCCCATTCACCGCGCTACGCACGGCGGACTTGATACCGTCCGCGCAGATGACGAGGTCCGCTGCAAGTAGGGCTGCCGCCCGTTGCCGTTGCCACGGCTCGACGGCACCCGTTGAACGGGTGCCGTGCCCGTCCCGTCAGCGATTCGTGTAAGTCTTCAAATCGACGGTCGCGGTACGGGTTTGCAGTGCTACAGCCCGTTGAAAAACGGCCGTCACGGCCGTTCAACGGCAATTCAACGGCTCAATTTTTATTGCACGCAGAAACAGTTTTCCAGGGGCGGCGGTGGGTCAGGAAGGCCATATAGGTGCTCTAATATGTTTCTCTCTTATTTGTTATATATTCTCTTCGTTCCAGCCCTCACAATACAAAGCTTGTACCAGCACAGTAATTGCCAGAACTGTGATGGGGATGTCCAACTTAAGTTCAACTATCTGGTCTGCGGCAATTTCCTCCCTGTCAGACATGACTGGTGGGATGGCCGGCAAGCGGCAAGGCACAAACCAAACTTGAAGAAATGTATCTGCAAAAATTGCAAAGCATGACGACAAGGTGCAGGGAGGCGCGTAAATGCGGCCCAGATTGTTCTACATTCTGTCAAGGATAGCCCGATTTCAAAGCGCAAAACGGTTACCTCGCACTAGCCTGCAGGACGCACATGACTGGGCGGATGGACCAGTTTTTTTTAGGCATTTGGATGGAGGCTTCAGTGTGGGCCACGACCAACCATGACAGAAAAGAAAGATACACGAGGACGAGGTGGTATTCCCAGAAATGCGAGCGCATATTTGTGCGAGAGTATGGGAGTAAAGAGATAGATTTCAAATCACAGGAGTAACTAGCTACCAACCCGTTGAAATGTCCAGTGATCGGTCGGTCTCGATCGAAAGCATCTCGGTGCTAGCAGCGCCAATTTTGTAGCGAGGCATTCCTATTTGAGAAGTGATCGATGAATTGGCGTGGCAGAAGTTGCAAGAGGGCGTTGATATTTGCAGGATGGTGTGGACTAAGCGGCAAGGGCGGGACAGGAGATGAGGAGCGTGAGGTAGTGCAGGGATGACGGGAGTGTGGCCAAGTTTCGGTGCGGGAGATAAGGTACTAGAGAGCGAGAGCGCAGGGATTAGGTCCAGATACCGATGGAAGATTATTCCTGGTACCGACTCAGGTACCAGGTCTCCAAATCAGAATTAAAACTTGGCTATTGCATGCGCCTTTTTGCCGGATCAGCGGACCGGTCGTTAAGCTACACTGTGACAGATCATCGGACCTGGAGACCCGAAGTCCAAAAATAGCCCGAACCTCCTGCAGATTCTGATTTCAACAAGATAAAGCGACCACTTTCAACCTTCTACTAAATGTCTAGATACAAGAAAATTCCCGGAGGGTCATCCAATGGCTGTAAATATTTTGGAAAGAGGGTACCACTGTCAACTTTAACGGACTCAGAACTGTGACTCTGACCTTAGGGAATGCCCGTAGGGCCATCATATAGCAACTGCTGGCTACAAATTAATTGTTAGTTGGTCCAGCTGTCTAATAAGGTGTACTGGGAGGTACCAGGGGATGCCCGGAGGGCCGTAGTATTACAGGGCAGATTCAGAGCAAATTAGGCGGACGCACACAGGAGCAGAGAAAGGGCCAGAGTCCCACACAAAGGCTTGAAACCTGTGCGTAACGGCATTTCCTCCTGGACAACTACCCGGCTATATTGGATCAAAACCCAATTGAACAAGCGGATATCTTGGAATGCTTTGCAGACTGAGTCATATTATTTCAAACGCTCAAAAAAAAAAAAAAAAAAGAGAAGACGCACGTGAGCGTACGGACGATGCGATGCCGGATTACATAATGACTTTTCGTCGGACAAAGTTGACCACGCTAAGACACAAAGGTATCAAACAAGTTTGGTTTGTGAAAATGGCTATTCGTTAGAAATTTCTTTGAACTCTGTGGGCAATTTGGCTGTAATGATGAGGTGACTGATTCAGCTGGAAGCTTTCTCGGGACTTACCACGGTCTGTATATGGGTTCGCTAGTATTCAAATGTGACAAAGAAATTCTAGGAAGTAATTGTAAGCCCACTTCTCGGCGTTAAAACAGCTCAACCACTATATTTTCCAACCGTGGGCCCGTCAAATACCCGTCACGGCCGTCCCGTTGACCGTCCCGTCCCGTGAGGACCTCTCTAGCCCACCCAACGGGCCGTTGTTAGACGGCTCGTTGCCGTCAAGTCGCCGTTAATTCGACGGCCGTTGCCGTCACGGCCACGGGTGGCAGCCCTAGCTGCAAGCTGCTCGCCAGACGACGTCATAGTCGTGATCGTCGGCGCCTCGAAGTCGTAGTCCACGACGGGCGTATCCAGAGCCCTCGCATACTTCGTCACTACGTAGGATGAGGATCTTCGTCATTTGATGGGGAAAGTTCGTCGCATGTCTGTGAGGTCAAAAATTAATAATATATCTGATGCCAACAGTTCTGTATTCGCCTGTAACCCCATTTCGAGCAGTTAGGGCAAGCGCAACTGCGGGTATTCACCGGTTAGATGCCCCGGCTCGGGGGACCCCCCGAGCGCAGCGAGGGAGGGGAGGGGCATCAAATGGTTGGTCCTCTTCATGCAAATGACGGAAAAGAGTGCGCACCGAGCCATCAGCGCATTATGGTGTTCATGCGCACTGTGATGCGCACATCCCCAAACGTGCATTAATCCCGAAATAACCGCTTTTGGAGCACGCCAGCGCTTCCGACGAACTTTCCTTCGCTTATTTTTGATCTCACGAACTTGCTCAGACATGCGACGAACTTTCCCCATCAAATGACGAAGATCCTCATCCTACGTAGTGACGAGGTAGTATACGACTCGCGTATCCATGCGCAAGGTGATGTTGTTTTTGACGATCCACAGCGGCAGCCAGCACATCTATGATGTCCGACCGTTGGATAAAATAGTACGGCGCGTCATATCGCGTGTGGATGTCGTCGAAGGGGCAGTCGAGCAGCCGCGTCCCATGCCAATCGACGAACCTGTTTCCCCGCGACATCTCCTTCTTCAGCGAGTCGAGGTCCACGCCCCATGCAAGACTCAGGCGGGACGAATTCGGCGGGACACGGATCCCTGCGGCGACCTTACGGATGTCAGTCTCATAATTTGAATACCGAGATGCGGTGGGTTACCTCCAGAAATTCCTTCGCGGATTCTAATACCGTCACTTTATGCCCATCTGTGGCTAGGGCAAGTGCCGTTTGAGGGCCCCCTATGGCCGCCGACTATCACCACAGTGAGTGGCTTCATGGTGAAGCGAGGGATCGCATGGAAATGCGTCATGGCACGGTATCCCGTCGGAATAACGCGACGGAATCCCGTTTGAGGGAAGTTTTCGCACGACTACTTATTGTTATTGTGCTGATGAACCACGATCATTGCTTGAATCACAGTACTGGCTTGCAGGTGTGCAAAATCGTTGCTAGATTGAATCGAATTTATCACTGGCTCATTGATGTGTGGTAGCTGTGCCACATGGATCAAAGTATTTAAAATTTCAGCCGAGACTCAGACTCGCTAAGATTAATGCACTGGCTTAGCTATACTAAGGCCCTCCGGGCATCCCCTGGTACCTCCCACTACACCTTATTATACGGTTGGACCGGTTAACAATTCATTTGTCGCCAGCAGTTGCTATATGATGGCCCTCCGGGCATTCCCCAAGGTCAAAGTCAGTGAGCAAGCTGTTGCTGCAATAGTTCTGAGTCTGTTAAAGTTGGTAGCTCTTTCCAAAATATTTACAGCCATTGGATGGCTCTCCGAGAATTTTCTTGTATCTAGACATTTAGCAGAAGGTTGAAAGCGGTCGCATTTTTTTCTTTCTGAGTACGTCTATTGAAATCAGAATCTGCAGGAGGTTCGGACGTTTTCGGACTTCACCTTGAGGTCCGATGATCTGTCACGTGCCTAGCTTAACGACCGGTCCGCTGATCCGGCAAAAAGGCGCATGCAATAGACAAGTTTTAATTCTGATTTGGAGACCTGGTACCTGAGTCGGTACCAGGAATAGGGATGCGCGCAACCGTTGCTAAAGCTGAACCGAATTTATTACTGATTCAATTCAGATGTGTCGCATACAGAACATATGTCGAATTTCAACGGAGACCAAATGCCCACCGTCGCAGCCTTTCATCGCCCTACAGCCAAATAATTAATACGAGGATTCAGTGCGTCCTTCAAGTGCATTAATCGGATCTGGAAGCATTTGTCTTAATAGTTTCAAATTATAGTTTCAATCTGAGCTTTAGAGGGAAATGTCGTTCGTGCATTCGACACAAAATTGTTGATCGAGAATGAGTCATTGACTTGTAGGGAAAGGGGTTCAAAACTCATGCACAGATTTATCCTGCTTTTCCTCCTACCACCATGTCAACTGCCCAAGACAAGGTGATTTCCACGGCTGAGCTCCTGGAGCTCATCCTCACCCAGCTCCCTTTGATTATTCTACTCGCTACCGTTCCACTCGTCAGCAAAGCCTGGCAGTCCGCCACGCTCTCCCCCAGTCTGCAGCGCGCCCTCTTCTTCCAGGCCGACCCCCTGTCTCGGCCTGTCGAGAATCCACTTCTCACGGCTCTCTTCCCGCCCTTCTTCCCGGCAGACCAGCAGGTCCGCAAGGCTTCCGCCATCGCCGCGATGCCCTGGGCAAACGCGCCCGCCGCGTTTAAACGGCCCGAGGCAAGCTGGCGGCGCATGCACCCCTCCCAGCCGCCCGCGCAGACCATGGTCATCGTATGGACTATCCAGGGCCGGCCGATGATGGGCACCGAACAGCGCTGCGCGGTGCTGAATTGGGATGCACCGCTGCGGATGGGATTCCTCTACGATGTCACGGTGGCCCGGATCTGCAGTGGGGAGACGGGGTTCAGAATAAACTGGCACAACAACTCGAAGGACGCGGACAAGGGCGATGTCAGGCTCGAGGTGTTCTCGAGGGTGACGTGCATCATTATGCCTGCACTGCGGTTGGACGAGAAGTTTCACAGCGACGGAGCCGAGCCGGTCGAGATAAAGTTTGAAAGCCGGGGCGGGGTACGACGCCATTAGTCTTGCGCCATCAGATTCGTTCAGTTGGTTCAATGGTTGCTGTGTGTGAAAACGATCTCAGTAGCTGTTGCATTGTGTCGGAATCGAATACTTAAATCGGAATAAATCTGAACCTCTTCTCCAGAAACTCAGGGTTCATGCAGAAAAAAAGATCCTGTGCAGTTTGGTGAAAAATTTGCGGTCGCAAGACAGCGGAAATGGATATGTCGGAATTGAATTCCAACCATCTCACATCATATTCTATGGTGAATTCCATCCTGCCCAATGAGTTAGACCATCCAAAATGTTTGAATTCTGACCAAAGGAAGGGGAAAACACTGTAATTTCCTTTTTTGGGCAAAGGTGTAGTGGCCAAAAAGGAAATCAGTGATTCGTGTCTAAAAATATGGTCAAAACCAAAGTTGTAGAGCTTGCCGAGGGCTCTCGGACTGTACTGACGGTTCTGGGAAAGAGCCCCTCCCCTGGTGGTTGCACAAAACGCAAAATAAATTCCCACAGCTGGCAATAAATGATGGCTATGCTCTTGAGTTCAACTCCTGCTACACGCACTTTTTTTTTCTTTTTCTTTTGGTTTTGACCTTTTTGAGCATCGGCAAGTTCATCAGGTATTAAAATATCTTATTTCCTTTTTTGGATGATTGTAGTTGTTTGGCTGATTGTCGTGATAGAATAGGATGCTGGCGGGTTTTGGGTGCACTGGGAGCTCCCGGCCCATTTTACATATCATGGGAGCTCCCAGCTGATATGTAAAATGGGCCGGGAGCTCCCATACAAACCTGAAGTGGGCTGGGAGCTCCCACCATTCCTGGGGATTGGGTGGGAGCTCCCGCACAATTTTTGAAATGGGCTGGGAGCTCCCGTACAAACCTGAAGTGGGCCGGGAGCTCCCGCCCAATCCCGGGAGCTCCCGCCATTCCTGGGGATTGGGCGGGAGCTCCCGCACAATTTTTGAAATGAGCCGGGAGCTCCCGGAGATCCTGGGGATGTCCCGGGAATATTGGGAATGGGGTGGGAGCTCCCACCCAAGATTTAAATGAGCCGGAAGCTCCCGATCTTGTTTGGGATTGGGTGGGAGCTCCTGCCTAGGGCGGGTGAATTACCAAAACACCATATTACTATTATTAGCACTTTTGATTTTAGAATAACAACCACTATAAATTATATTTGATGGGTGTCGACACAAGAGACCAATTCAAACCCACCTTTCCTATTGAATCCCAATGTAACTGAACATTCAGGACCTTTGTCTTCATTGGCACATTTGCCTCATGCCCTGCAGCACAGATGGGTGATTAATTAATATACAGGCCAAGGCCAGTATCTAGTGAGCCAGGCACCAAATGTGCCGCCAAAATGGCATTTTTGATGCAAAAGGACCCCAGACACCAATGTGTGATGTGACATGTCTGGGAGCTCCCGGCCAAATTTTTCGGTTTCACCAGGAGCTCCCAAGCACTTTTTCTCTACACCTGGGAGCACCCCGCATCCCGGGATTCCCCCACCTGGCCGAAGCCCTTTGGGCCCATCATTCAAACCGGGGCCTTTGGCCCTTTTGGTAGGTCCAGGTAGTGGCCTGAAGTGCGCACGGCTCGGGCTCAGGCTCGGCGATGCGCAGGTGCATATCGATGTGACACACCGCTCACTGTGAATCCACGCGCAGCCTGGCTGCAGATAAATCCGAGATGCACACCGCTCCTCGATGGGAGACGGACCAGAGCATGGTGGAACGGCTCCGATCCCGAAGACACGGACTGCAGGTAGCTCTCTGGAGGCGCACAAACAAATTGAGTTGGTTACTGCGGCTCACCGACGTGTACACGCACCGAGGCGCGAAACTCGATGGCGCGCAGCTCACCACTACCATCGTGGTTCAAGAAAAGCGGAGAGAATGTGTACGCACCGGTTCTTCGGCCTGGGCATCCCAGCACCATCGACTCAGTGTCATATTCCCGCCATACCAACGTCATACCTTGAGTGAGAGGGGCGCTGTATAAAAGCATTAACACAGCATACTTACAGGCCAATACGACCAGATAAAGGGATGGCGACGTACCAGAAGGCCATGACCGCGGGAGTGCGAGGCGGCGCGCAGGGGGTGGCGATGGAGGAGAGAGAACCAGAGATGTGTCACGCCCACGTGTGCGTCACGATTTTGCCATGGCATGCGTGCCGATTTGGCTGCCGTGCCGTGCCGTGCGACGTAAGTGCTGAGCATATCTGCCAAAATTCAACCCGTAAAGTCCTCAAAACGTAAGGAGAGCTGTCATATTATGGGATAGAATAGGGACACCCTGCATTTCAGCATTTCGGCGACATCATCGGTCTCAGTATGAGAGCTGGAGTTGTAAGCTCGGCTCAAAAATTAGCATACTATCTACGTTGTATTCAATGTAGTACTCATAATGACACCAAGTCTAATTTTTCACGATTTTATTCTTTGAGCATTACTAGTTGCGATGGTTTTTCAACCAAAGTTGAGATTTCAGTTTAGGCGTAAAAGGGGATGATTCAAATACCGAAACACATGCTTGCTGTTTGTTTATCCCCCGTAGACATGTACGCCTGTGCACGACTGTTAGCGTGCAGTGCCGTGCCTTACCGTGGTGAGGCGGGCAGAGGCGTGTGAAATGACATGTCTAGCGTGCACTTTTTTTTGATCAAGAGTATTTACATGACTACTGCCCCATTTTCCTCCAACACCATGCGAGGACTTCCAAGTCATGTCAATCATATTATAATAAATTAATATGTACCGGTCAAATTGAACTTGCCTGAACTATCCTCGGTAAGCAATGATCTCTTGAGTAGGGAGCAAAATAAACGGGCAATTGACCGCTTACCTACCGTACAGATATCTAAGAAATACAACCAGTATGAGGCTCGAGGGTACAGCAGTGAGGCGAGCGCTGCCGACAGCCCAGTATCTTTACCTGTTGACCTAGTTATAGTCATTGGGGAAGGTGTTTGAAATTTAATTTTAGTTGTTCCAATTGTTGCTGGTATGGCAGTTCAGCTAGCAATGAGCCAGAGCGACATGCGGAGATGAAGAAATGCTCTTCACGGCACGCTGGCACGCAGTGAAACACCGATTTCTGGCGGCCCGTACCGGTGCACGCACCGCGTTGGAATTTAGTACCAGCGTGTGGGGGGTCTATTGCTGAAAGGAAATTTCAGTAATAATTGGAAGGGAGTCAAATTCCATTTGCTTCTGACACACCGTTGGACGTTATTTTCCTGCTTTCTTCAAGCTTTTTTTTATTCCTACTTCCTAGAACCTGGTACATATGTTTGTGAGTGGTAGGTCCGGGGCTTCTCTTCTTCCTTTTTTCCCGTGGACTGAGTGCATTTTCTTGGACCAGAAACGCGACAGCCCGGATGCGGGGCCCCATCTAATCCTTTCCCGCATCATAGACAAGATCAAAACCCGGTAGAGTTTTTTCCTTCCCCATCACATCCCCAGCATTTTCGAATATATTTGTTGGGGCAAACGGTACCGGTTCCAACTCTCGTGAATGCCGATTAGTCTCCCATTCATTTGCTCTCTCCTCAATTTATTCCCCTCAACTGCTGATATGGCTTCGGTCCATTTTTTATATTGGGTTTGAGATAAAATCTCGAGGCTGATTATTTTTCTTTCCAAGATCGAACTCAGCGTGCCTGTCAGGAACCGCGTCTCTCCAGCCTCAGGTAACCACATTTTCTGTAATTGTCACTGACAATTACAGAAAACGGGTACAGTATAGGCGGGTCCGGGTCCGGTACAGCCCAGATCCACCCGTGGTTTACCCGTGTCATACACTAATTGTCAGCCTGACCGCTGTTTCTATTCTTTTACGATAATGAGAAGAACTCCGTTTTTGCATTCTGCTTCACACGTCAGCGTGGTATTCTTGCGCGTAGGAAAATCCCGTAAGACATTAAAGGACTCTTCCCACTATCAACTCGGAGTGTCCGTGGCCGCCCGCGACTAATATCAGCTGCCTTTTCTAAAAGAAAATCCGATTTGAAACGGTGCGCCTTCCCCCAGGAACAAATTCCGTGAAGCTATCAATAACACCTATGATTGTTTTCTCGAAATCGTCCTCTTCCAATTTGAGTTGGAAATACCGGGCCATCATACCGACGGCAATTACCGAGCCCTGTCGGACTTTGAATGCGAAGATCGCGCAAAGACTCAATGTGAGTACTGTGCCTTCTATTGTCCCAAGCATCTGAGGATGCTCAGGAGAGCCTCATATTGCTCTGACAAGGAGGCTGGGTCCTACAAACTCACCCGCTGACTGCGCACTTTGATGGCGGGCGGCGGGAATCGGGAATGTACGGCCAGCGGGTGGCTGACAAGAGCTTTCAGTCAGATGCCTAGCCCCAAAAATAAACGGATGGCCCCCCCCCCCCCCCCCATCCGAAGAATAAAATACCTAGGAACCAAACGAGCAAAAATCCCATCGGACATGGAGGAACCAGGTGTTGAATTCAGTAAGCTAAAGACGGGTGGCAGAAGGAAAAGGGGGGGTACCAACCAACCGGCAGGCGCAACGGCTCAACGCAGGAGCACTGGGTTGAAGTAGCATATCACTCGTAGCTGGGCAGCCGAGGTCATTTAATATAGGCCTATACCTCCGCCGTATATTAATGTGCAAGTTTGTGACATGTGAGTGGAATGGGGACTTGAAAAGTCGAGAGATTCTCAGCACTGTGATCAACGACGAGCAGAGCACATTGATCGCATCAAAAGCTTCGACACCCCATCCGAGAGGCTGCTACATGGCGCAGGGGACCAAGGGTATTACATTGGTGGCAGAAGTGAGTGTAAGCGAGGCCATGCACAAGTCAATCCACGCACAAGTCAATGCAAGTCGACGCACGAAAATTCAAACTCTGCTTGGTGGGCAAGTCAATTTGCCAAGTCAATTGGTTATGCCTCCGTAGGCGCTAGTCACAATCTCCAATTCCATGATGGGGAGATGTTCGACACCTCGTTCAATGCATTGTGTCAAAAACCACGTCGTTTGAATGAGTACGAAGGACTTGGCGATCCAGTCGCTTTTGACTTGATCCTTTATTTCATCCTCGGTGGGGACGATGAGCTGGAAACCGTTATCGGGTGAGAACAATTCTCTTTCCTGCAGTATGCATCTAGGTGTGTCGGTTTTGTATGGATGCAAGAACGGTGGTTCGGCTAGGATGCTCCGCTGTGGGCGCTTTCCATTTCTCTCCGGGGGACCGCACACAGGGGACTCGAAGAGATGAAACCCGCCCATGACGACGAAAAACCCATGGCTGACCGTCTAATCTAAATCTAGCGAGGATGTAAGAATAATTATTAATGCCACATTTTCTAGTCCTAGTAATCGACACACCTGAATGTTCTCGAGCGATTCTACGGGCCTAGAGCCACTGCCATATCGCCCATGCTAGGACGTACTCCGGCACAAGTAGAGCAATCACGAACAGCCGCATATCGATTTGAGACGAATTTCTGCATTGAACTCGCCAATCGCCTCAGCCATAGCAGCTCCGTTGTCCTCTCCGGTCCCAGGATATTCGGGTGAACGGCTACCCAGGTACACGAGAAGATAGTAACCACGGAGTTCCTTATGATATTCCAGATCGTCCTGCAGGTCTGTGCATCTGGGCAAGAAGAATCCAAGTCGCGTGTCTCCCCGATGGACGAGATACAATCGGGGTCAAGAGGAATCGCGGCTATGGATGCGGCCTTAGACATGTAGTAGAGCAAGAGTAGAAAGAACATGAGCGATGGATTGTGGGTCAGTCGGAACCTGTGTGGGCTTACCATCCACGTGTACGGAGCGGCGCGCACAGCTTTGTGGCGCCGCACGTAGAGTTTATCTGAAAGATGGTTGTATTCACTCCTGTATAACAGCATAGATGCATAGATTAGAGCCTTGTGCAAATGAGAAAATTGTGGTAAAAGTTTCAATGCCATGCAGTCTCATGCGAGCACCCACATATTTTATCCAACAATCGATAATCTCGGCTTCCGTCAAAGAAAGGAAATTTTGCGACAGCGGTAGCAATAGGTCTAAGTAAATTAACAATCGCTCCAGAAAGTCGGACTGTGTGTGTGAATTTCAGTAGGGAAGTCGACACGCTTCTGGGAAAAGGTACCGCACCCCCGGGGATGCGCAAAGTTGCACAGAAGCTGATACAGCTTGGGACACAGATTTGGCAAGGATATGCCTGCGTACGAATCCAGAGCGATCGAGAGATACGGCTTGAGACACACATTGGGCATGCGTACGACTCCAAGGCGATCGAGATCATGATACAGCGCTGGGAGAAACGCTTCCCAAAAACGTTCAAAAAATGGTGGGAATATTTCTCGGGGGACCACTTTCGTATCGGTCGACGAGCGCCCATAAAGCCACCTCTTACAACGGTGGGCTTGGAGGATCTATTGTCCTTTTTCTCGTCCCGGACGGATTGTAGGATTCTTCGAACATGAGGTTCGACATTCAGAAATAGTGGCCGTACACGCGGCAAGAATGCACAGCCTGCTTGATGTCCAATATCCGATCGCGAGGTAGCTGTCTAGGGACCCACCGCTGGAACTTGGGAACGTCAACAGCCGTGTGGCGCAATACGATTCCTCGAGACGAACCTTGGCCTACAAATCGCCAGACAGTGAGGATAATGGTATTATGAATATTAATACCCGCGGCTCGGGCACTTGGATGTCTGCGCTAAATGAACTGTTCAAGGTACGAAGCGAGCTAGTCCTCGAAATAGGGCTGTGAGATGGAACAGAGGTTGGAGAAGCTCTCAGAAATTCCACGCTGCCTGTCGCACAGAAAAGTCGATATTAAGGAAACCTGCTTCATGGATGTGCGGGGGACAGGAAGTCAAGTACGTACACACGGTGGCAGCAAGCATGGGGAATCATGAAAGAAACGTCGGTTTGATTGAGCCGGCGAGCCAGAATGAATACGACACATTCGAAAGCTGAGGAAAGACTGTAGCTGTGGAATCGAGAGGTGATACAGGAGGAATATTTGGGGTCGGCTTCAAAGCTTGAGCCGGGGTTTCTGAGGAACGTGCGCCTCCACTCGGGCATCTCCACTCGGGCAGAAAAGAAGGGGAAAATCTTTGAGCGACGCCGGAGCGTAGTTATAGGCGGTGGGACAAATTCAATGGGCGAGATGGCGGGCCAGCGGTGAATGTTCCAAGATCGCAAGGCACATCGTGACAGAGAGCAGGATTGGGACCAAGACATACAACAGATCGACAGCCAATGCAAGTAAATTCACGTCCATTAGATAATTCTAAGCGAGATCAATCAACCATGCGGGTATTCCCACTCTCCAAAAGCAACGTCGACACGCTTCGCCCCATTACTTTAAAATTCCGGTCCCAGCGTACTTGGCCGCTCAACACACTGCGAAGTAAAGACGACCGCAAGGGTGAGATCTACCTCTCGATGAATTTCGGTGTGCCAGCGTATACAGAACGAGGATGCGCTGCGATCGATGAATGGTATGGCGAGATCATGGAGGACACCCATGCGCAGCGATAGATCCTGTAGTCCACCCTGTCGTTTAAAATTGCAGCGCCGGTCATGAGATATTTCTGTGATGATCATCGTCTGCGCCGGGGGCTGGTAGACAAGCATGCAGCGCCAGCTGGCTTCTTTCCGCTTGAAGGCTTTAGGCGCCTTAGACCATTGCATCGACATGATCGTATCAGCGTCACCGGGCCACGACCAGCGATCTGGGCCTTCAGCGGCGAAGAACGGCGGGAACATCTCGACCAGAAGTGGACTCTGAACGGGCTCAGATATGGGGTCCGCCTGGAAGAAGAGCGCGCGCTGTAGAGAAGGGGCGACATCAGCCTTTTGACACAGAAGTTTTCAAAGTTTTTTGGGGTTCAACAACCCCAAAAAACCCCAAAAAACTGGCTAAACACGAAAACTTGCAAACCCCTGAACAACAAGTCAAATTTGCTAAACTTTGAAAAAGAAAAAAAAATCTACCATTGCCCCTTCAATCACTCATCATTTGAGAGCCTTTCCTTTTTTTGAAAAAACCCAGAAACCCTAAAAATCCCCAAAACCTCTGAACATATTTGTCAAAAGGTTGATGGAGGATGATCTCCTGCCACATTTTGCACACAAGCGGCGCAGTAACAAGAAGATCGCGCATAGGCATATGAGAGAGGGTGAGCTCGAGAAGCTCGGGTGTGGATATGACGGTGTCCTGCGCCATGGTGGGGGAAGATCAGCCAAGAATCAGCCGTTAAATACCCGGTGATAGCCAAACTCGCACAAAGAAGGCGGTACCGAATGGCATCAGCGCCATCATGTCACAGCGTGACTCCGCTCTCTCTCTTCTACCACCACCCGTACGGTTGTCCATCACCGTCCAGAATCAATTTACAAACACAATATATTCTCAAAACTAAACTCAGTCACTTGAACTCAATGCATGGCGCCCGAGGATGCTTTAACTGTGGAGGCTGTGCGTCGTTGTGTCGCTGTCGTTGTCTTTGTGGACCCACTCTGTCCTTCTTTGGACTATCATCCATATTCTTATCCGATTCCTGTTTATTCATCTCCCTCTCTACTTTGCTACCTACCTCCTGCTCCTACCTACCCTTATTATCACTTCCGGAGGCCGTGAGCTGACATTATTTTCTTCTTTATTGTTCTTCCCCTTCGCTGGTGGCCTTGCGAAAATCTACAGTATATCTTCGGCGTTCAATATCGTGCCGTGAATGAGGGGCAAATACAAATCAATCTTGTCTTTGCTGCGATATCAATCCGCCTTGATGTGCCGTGTGTCTTGGTTACACCTCAACGCAACTCCGTCATTTCTTCGACATTCACCTGAAACACCTCCGCAATTGAATCCACTAGTCGGCCACCAAGCTGCGAGCTGCCCCAAAGCTGGCACGCCCACGTGCTAAAATTGTGCACGCTCCATTTACAATTATTTTTAATATGCTGACGAATGCATTCAAAGGCGGCCTCGAAGGGCATGTCTCGCGCGACTGCACCATGGAGGCCAAGCCCAAGAGCTGCTACAAGTGCGGGCTCGAAGGACATATCGTGTGTTTTTCCCCCAACATTTCATTCAATTTCCGTTCTGCGGCATCGTTTTTGTTCTTTGGCTATAGAGCGGGGTCTACCCTCATTCTTATCTCTGCCGTATATTTGTCGCTGCTTTTTTGTGGGCTCGCACTCCACATAATGTTCTGCCATTTTCCTCTGCTGCCCGTACTCGTGGTTGCGATACTCCGCGGTCCGTGATTTATTGCGCGCGATCTCGACGCAAAATATATCCTAGCCCTACTCGTGCTCGCCAGACAGTCCGCTCGTTCGATCTCATCCATTCCCACTTCTCGCTCCACTACCTTTTCCTGTTACTTTACTCACACTTCCATATAGTCCCGGGATTGCCCCGGCGCGACCGCCACGCCCCGCAGAGGCGCAAGCGGAGGTGGAGGGCTCTCTTCCAGGTGCGCGCGCTCTTTTGTACCCCATCCCTTTCCACTTCCCCCCTATATACCCGCGGCCGCGATCTACATACCCACTTGGGGTAAAGGGCCGTGGCGGGGCCCGGCATGCAAACTCGTACTTCCTTTTTTTTTAAAAAAAGGAGACAGTTTAGTTATCATAACCGGCCAAAAATTGAAAAGAAGGATATTCTAAATAACAAATTATCTGTCATCAGCTAATAGTATAAGTCTACCCTTAATCCAGTGTTGATCCTGTTTCCCGACCTCGAATAGCCCATTTATGTGGTGGGTGCCTCTTGTATGATGAGTGTGAGGACTGTGACGATGGGAACATACGAAGGCACAATGAATGAATAAAAAAATGAGTCTCGCTTTTAAATAACAGTATATGGGGGCATGTATCAGACCTTAAGGTGGTGGGCGGGAAGCAGGCGGGAAGCAGGCGTGATTTGCGGAGAGCGGATCACGGATCGCGGAAAGGAGCCCGATTATTGACGGGCAGCTAAGGCGGATCAAAAGCGATGCATTATATTTCAAATTTCGGCTCAATCACCTCTGATTCTTTTATTGCTGGCTCAAAAACACGAACATATATTCGGATTCTGCATGTGGAGAGAAAGGCCTGGTTGAATGGTGCACTCCTACAATATATTGCCAATCTTCAAGAAGTTCAATGGGGGGTACCTTGAGGGATTTGAGGCTTTGAATGTGTACTTGCATTTCGTGAATGGCTAGCTAGGAATGTGCAGGATGATGCAAGGAAGGGCTATGGTGCGATTTTATTCCAGCTGCCTTCAAGTTTGCTTTATTTTATTCTCGTTTTATCAGCAATTCTTGTCGCAGACTATCTCCCTGGACTGCCACGCGTCTAATGTGAAAACACCATTCTATTGCATTCTCACATTGTCCATTGAGCACGTGGACCATCCCAATACTCCCATAAAACAAAAACGACTATCCGACAACATGACTGGACCCCGAGTCGAACGGGCGGTTTTGCAGCACTAAAGCATCAAAATCAGACTACCATGTGCAGGTGCGAGTCCCACCGCAGTCAATTTCGACGTTGGCTAGATGAGAATTTGGGTTAATCAGATTATGATGGATAGGAATATTGGGAGAATAGCTAAGCTAAGTCGCGGACATGTAGGTGGCAAAAAATTGGTAATAAAATTCAAAACTTGTGCGCGAGGCGGTTAATGGCTCGACCCCGAGTCGAACAGGTGCCCCGGAAGGATATTGGAGGAACTGATGCAAATAATATAATGTGCTGGCGCGGTCCACACCAGTTCTGCCGATTATTTTGATAAGAAGAACACCGAGAGGTATGCTAGAAGCCAGGTGAGCATATTCATATAAGTATTTCGCGATCGCGGCCGGGCCGAACGAACCAGAAACCAGGAACCTTGTGAAACATTTGTGACGGATGCATGAATCGTGGTGGTTGTCCTCAGTCAGAAAAAAAAATGGCATAAATATGGAAGAAGAGTAAGGCGGGCTTCGAGTAGAGATAAGCCTTCTTGCAATCATCCTAAGTCCACGGTAAAAATATGGTCCGCAATAAGAAGAAGGGGGTTCGATTCCCCTCAAAGGCCTAAGCGGCTGCACTGCGAGCCGTCTTTTTCTGCCGTGGAACCAGAAAAGAATTGACTATTGTGGTCGCATTTTTTGCAATATAAAAAATGAAGCGCACCCAAATTGAGCATGAGCAGTATTATCCCCCTCACCGAAAAGCAACGGAACAACCCGGCTGCTATTTCAAGCCGTCATCGCCTAGCCAAACAACCCCAAATCCTCCTCATCTGTCTCCTCTCTCGCCTCACTGCTTCTCGCCTCTCTGGTTCAACGGTCTACTCGGCAGTGTACCCACCAGTAGCGCATCGCCTCTCTGCAGAAGAGCTCTACGGGCCACGGACACTGGTGCGTTACATTGGTGAGTACGGGAACTGACACACGATAACGAGGGCGCACGTACGCAGTGCGCGCTATCAACAAGGACATCTTACCCGACTATACCACTCCAGTCTGCTGCTTTCTGCGCGCTGTCCGCGACCCCTGCGTCACTCCGCGGAGAACATCCCGCTCGTTTTCCCAGCACCCCGGCCGTGCACCTGACTTTTCTGGACGGCGTTTCGCCCCCTGCTTCCCTTCCTCGTCTTCCCGTCCTCCTACTCTCTGCACATCGCCACCCTTGCCCGCCCCGCCCCGCCCCGCACGCCCCCCGCGCTCATCACGAACCCCGCCGATCCCGCGGATGCGTACGCGTACATCGGCGCGCACTGGAAGGACGCTACACGTACAATAAAGCGATTCGGCATCTTCGGGGCATGTGGCCATGGGTGAGTCGTCTCTGTATTTTTTTTTTGCCGTATTTGTGGAGTTTCTGTTTTTTTCTACATACTTTTTCTTCCTGCTTGTTCGTTGGCCGTATTTCTCACTATGTGGGTGTTCCTTCCCTCCCACTTTCTTTATCCTCGTCATTCCGCCCTTTTTTTCCTCCCCTTTTCGTGGCGCAGTCCCCTGTTTTCTGTTCTTCTTCTTCTCCGCTATCCTTTCCTCTCTTCAAACTTTTCCATTTTCTGCTCTATCCGCCCCTCTTGCACTTCCCGTTTTGCGTTCTAATTCCACTCCTCTCATGCCCGTGGAATTTCTTCTTTGCGAACAGGTTCTTTTTTTTTCTACTCATTTAAGCGTCGTTTATTCTGCGCGTCATTCCGCATACTTTTTCCAGATTCCTTCCTCCCTTCACATGATTTCTTCCCCGTCATTTTGGTTTTTTTGGTTTGCCGTTTGCGAATACGCTCGTCGGCGGTGCGGCCATTATTTGTCCGCCTTTGTGAGGGGTACGGGGTAGAAGTGGCGGCATGGGTGCTGCATGGATGTATGCGGTGGGTTTAGGCATGAACGTGCAGTGTGGCGGGGTATGGCGTGCTGCGCGAGGATGCACGGCGCGAGGCGGGTTGGGGTACGTGCACTGTGCGCGACTCTGCGAGCGCCTTTCTCGTGGTCCGTATGCATCTCGGACGTGTGCGGTGCTGGACTGCTTTAGGGCGTAATTTCCTTTGTCACCATTCCTGTTCTCTAGATATCCTTCCTCATTAATATTATTCGATGGAATTGGCGCAGACGCGCGTTCATTCGTTCGGTCTTCGTTCCATACATACCTGACTGCCTCGGGACCTGTAGGCCTGAATACAAAGGATTTTTTTATTTCCCTTCATGCATTCCATGCACGGGAGCTCAGCTGGTTATTCAACACCTTGCTACCAGTTGTACCTCCTCCATTTTGTACTCAGCCATGATCAATTTTTTTGGGAGCAAGTAAAAAAAAGAGATGCGAAAGGAGTGTTCGGCATGATCCGATGTGCGGTAATGTCCGTTCATATAGCCAAATTAAGGCATGGGTAAAAAAGTTTTTTGTCTGTGTTTAAGGGGGTTATGATTTTTCCCCGAGTAGGGGGCATTTTTCCCTGAGTACGTAAACAACTGCAACTCCCCAGCCACTATTTTCAATAGGGTTTTTCCTACTGAATTTAGTGGCAGTGACTAAATCGACTTCACACAGCCACTAAAAAGCCCCTCACAGATTTCGGTCTCAAATGAATTTTAGGTCCCCTCAGATTTGAAAGGGACGATAACATCTGTAAACAGAAGTACTCGTAATGTGTGTGCTCGGCATACCGTATTGATCCGTTTTATACACTGTATTGACCCCTTTTATCCAATGGAGGAGGAGGAGGAGGTGGCGGAGGAAGCTGCACGGAATGCTAGCGCTGCGGCAAGACGGGGCACATCGCGCACGCATGTCCCGAGGCGGGGTGCGTGTTTCTTTTCGCTTGTCTTGGACAGCGATTTTCTTCTGCGCGATGCGAAGCATCTTTTCTCCTATTTGGGAGGAGAGACTTCTCCTCATGGGGGTAGACGGCGACTTTCTTGTGAGCGATGCGAAGGGATCTTTTCTCTGATTTGATAGGAGAAAACCTGTTCAGCCTCCTGCGCCTTCTTTTCCTGCTCTCAGCCTTTTCTCCGCACGCACATGACTGATTGACGCACGAAATATAGATCGAGCAGCGGCGGAGGGTACTCCTCAAGCCGTGGTGGCGGCTCCTTGGCCTTCTCGGGCGGCGGCGGCGGCGGCAAGACCTGCAACACATGCGGCGGCGTCGGCCATCTGAGCCGTGACTGCGGGGAAGGCGCAAAGTGCTATAACTGTTCGCGCGTTATGAGTCTTTTCTTTCTTTCTTTCTTACTTTCTTACTTCCGTACTTCTTAATTCTTACTTCCGTACTTCTTAATTCTTACTTCCGTACTTCTTAATTCTTACTTCCGTACTCTTCAATTCCATTTCACGTTCATTCTTACTTTCTTTTTTACTTGAAAAACATCCATATGCGACGCTGACTTTCGGTTAACAGGACCACATCAGCCGCGACTGCCCGGAGCCGCAGAAGCGCGCGTGCCACACGTGCGGGAGCGAAGGGTGCGTTTCTTTTTTCTTCTTTTCTTTGCTCTCTCGTACCTCGTCATTCTCCAGGCACATCTCGCGAGACTGCCCCGGTGTCACTGAGGCTTGAGGCCTGCGCCTGCAAAATGGCCGATTGGCCAAGAAAATGTCTAAGAACTAAAACTTACCGGACGGAAGAAGATTGTGATTGAATAGCTAGCTTGCTGACCGTATACGATATCCGGGAGTGTTTATTGATTTTTCGTTTTGATCCTGACGTGTGTGGTTGCGCGATAACCTCAGCCCGATATTATTGTAATCAGTCGAATGTGGTGTATTGAGCACCTGACGAGCCCGTGACACTCGTGAAAGTTGAGCCGCACGGGTTTTTTTTTCTCTCTCCCATATGTGAAATTCATTTATGGCAGTGGGTCACTCGAGGGTGCACAATCTACATGGGGAACCTCGTTGCCATAATCCTGTCGTCTAAAATAATTACTGAATAAATGTGCCACATTCACTGCGTTGAGGCCGTTTGTAGTCAGAGGGTAGGCTACGTTCGCCTACCTTGGTCTACCTTGGTCTACCCCTCGTCTACCCCCGTAGACGAGGGGGATCGACATATGTGTTTGTCTACGTTTGTCTAGCCTGGTCTACACACGGTAGTCACATGCTGTCACAGGTGTGACTACATTGGGCTACTCCATGTAGACCCATGTAGACCCATGTCGACACACCATATATGAATACAATATAACAATTTGACATCTATCTATGTGCAGATATCGATTACACTCTGTAGGCAGACTCTGCAGAGCGTGTCTGAAATGGCGCCACGTGCGGCTAGCGCGCCGCATCAGGGAACCAAACATGTCGTAACTTCGACAGTAATGGCCCACATCAGAATTTAGGATGAGAATCATTGGACAAATACTTGGAAAATACCGGTACAAGCCTACCAATGTAAATGGGAGCTCAAAGATGGTTCTCTAACCTGGTGTACCTGGGTCTACTCTGGGTCTACCAAGGTACTCCCAGGTAGACACAGCTTGGATAGGGTAGACCATGCATAGACATACTGTGTCTACACAATTTTACCCATGTACACATAGGTCCGTGTCTACCCCCTTGTCTACCCCCGTAGCCACACCCTGTGACTACAAACGGCTTCAACGCAGTGATTTCTCCCGAATACAGGAAAATGTGTATTGAATTTATATGAAGCTACTCAGCAGTGAAAAGAAACCATGTTCTCCGTGGCCGTTACAAGTGCTGCCATTTCCTCATCACGAGAAATACCTTTGTCCCCAGAGGCGAGTGTTTTGAGTGCCGCATACTGATCACCGGTGGCGAAACGCATTGGGAACAGCCGACAACGTGCCTCTCCGCAGTCTGAGATGCACATCAGGTGCATCTCGACTTTTCCACCGCTGCGTGCAGCCCGGTCAGAAATATGAAGCCAGTCTATGTCGAGATAGCTGGCTGGAGGCTGCGAATCCTGATCCGAATCGCATACTTTAAACGTTGTAAGCGTTGGGCACCCCGCCAATTTAGCCTGTGCTCTATACGCGTCGGATTCCAGAAAATATCCAGTGTAATCCAATGAACCCAAGGCAGAAATCCAATTCATTGATTACCCGTATCCACTGTATTTAGAACAAGATATCCACAGCATTTTGATAAATTCTAATATACACCGGATCTCACCAGATCTCATGGGATATTGACTGGATTTCGTGTAATTGTTACTGGATTCCACTGTACCCCGAGCATAAATACACTGGATCTGAGGAAATATCCACTGAAATTCAGTGTAGTTATGCAATGAAGAATACACTACAGAGTAGTAAGTGCCCTCTACTCTCCCAGAACTCAGTGGTAAGTTCCTCCTCTTTGTTCTGCCCCCCCTTCTCCACCTGCCCCCATTAAAAACTGGACCACAGAGTGGTAGTTGGTACAAATACACTGGATTTGACGGGATATCCACTGAAATTCACCATGTGCTCCGTTTGATCCTCTGTGAACATCAAATTGTAAAAATCCAGTGGAGTCCACTGAATTCATACTGTACTTACAGTGCAATCCACTGAACGCAATGATAAATCCATTGGATGCTAGTGGCAGTACAGTGGACATCACTGATCCGCGTTATCTTATCCATTGTCTCCATCATATCCCATTGATTACCGGTGACAGTGGACGTCCTCCAGTGTACACCGGTGACCTTTGTTGGTCCGAGCATAAAACTCGACATTTGCGGCACAGGCGGAACTCGGCATTTCGGCATTGGCACGTGAATGACCAAGACTTTCATTTCGGGGAACCCCGCCATTGCAAGGGAATGCTCCGGGAGCACACGCGATGTAAAAAAGAGAAGTAATAAATTGAGTGGAGGAGAGGCAAAGCCTCCCTCGCAGAAAGCGCTCTCGGGCCGAAACCCAGAGCCGGCGTAAAGCTGCACTTAAACCAGAAGTAAGTACTGAGCTACGGGATATGTAAGAGATCGCTTGAGTAGGTAATAAAATAGAAATGAGATGGTGGGTGGGGAAAACAAGTGAAATGAGGAGATAGGTAGCGTATAGCTGCGTCGCGGCGCAGCAGTAAAGTATGGTAGTGGTCGAGGAAGAGAAAAAAGAATGACAGGTGACAGAAAGGTGAAGGAGCGAATGCTCGCATACATTCCCCAATGGGTAACCCATACCATGATTGTAAATCGGTCTGCAGGACCAATTAAATCTGACACTGCCGAGCGGTAAACCCTGGGCTCCTAGAGGCCGTTTCCCGGCATCTCGAAGCCCTTGGAATGGCCGATTCTCCCCCTCCTTGGGGCCCAAAAGGGCCAAATTTTCGAGGTGTCACGCCAATTTTTGCTGGTTGTCGGCATGGCGCAGGGTCAGAATTGGACAAGAGCAACTCGGAAGATGTTCGGATGGTAAGATAATCAGATTCAATCAGGCTGGTCACTGTTGTCATTCCAGATTTTTCTATGCTCATCCCCAGGATGATTCACTCTGAAAGAACGAACACCAGGATTAGATCGTATTTCTATATCAGCAAGCAGGACAATGCGATAGTCCGCTATTAGCAGAGACGTTAGAAACATATGTGAGGACAGCACCACTCGCTTTTAAAATCGCAAGCCACTCCCTGCATCGCCTACAACTGCAGACTACTTCTATCAGGAGGCGACATTCCCCGGAATTTCGAATCAAACTCAAAGTGCAAATGAGTTGAACGGGGACACCACAAAGAGACTTTGAGGTACATGTACAAGGGCCCGGGCCTGAGTAAAGGAGGTGATACATATTTCTTCAACCAGCCGCGCACTCTCCGCTGCCAAACCTTGTTGCTGCTATGTACCGGATTTCGCAAGGAAAATGGGTATGCGAGAGTTGTGCTCCAGAGAGATCTGAATTGGAAACGGAGTCAGGGTTCGGATCCCTGCTACTACAATTAGAGGTTAGGCATCCTGAGTAAGTTCGAAGATCGAAAATGTGATTGTACATGGCATTCAAAGAAGAGAGTAATGTGTTCGATAAGCCCTAAAAAGCAGGTGGCGTACCATAATCTCAGCGCCCACAGTCCGTGTCCGTGTCGCCCAGTATATCCGCCTAGGCCCTCACTTTTTTCCACCCAGCACCGGTGCGTTTCCACTGGTTATCCAGGGGACCAATTTGCACCTCGCGGAGTCGCGCACAGAGTCCAATGAGTGATGCACGTGCCTGCGCCTCCTCTTCGCCAGAGATCCACGGTCTGACATCGGAATCCAAGTTGATTCTGAGGACCTCGAGGTCGGGCGGCAACGAAATGCTCCCTTCGCGGATCCACTTGAGGACGGTCTATATGATCGACATGAGTGATGTTGGATCGTGAAAATATAATGGGTGTCGCACATTGAGAATCTCGTACTGAGCTGCAGATGAAGATGAATCCACTGGGCTCGCGCGAGGCATCTCCTCTTCTGCGTCTGATATCTCCTCTTCGGGGCAGTCGATCTCACCCCGACGAGGAGGCCACGCTGCTATTTCGGTTACATCGATCACCAGCGCAGTGAGGTGTGGGCATGCGGAGACAATGGCGGCGAAACATTCGGGGGTGGGTGAAATGGGAGGTATGGAGAGGAATTGGAGGGGAACGGACGCATGCGACAGGTCTGCGAATAGAAGTGCCAGGTATTCTCCCGCCTCCTCCAATGGGATCGCTACATGATCATAGGGATAGCCCCGTTTGACCGACACAGTGCCCACTGGGCGATTCGGCGTGAAGACATCAATCAGCAACAGTGGCACGGTCAGGTTTCCCAGACGAGGAATGGTGTTCGGGTGAAGGCGACTGGGTAGTGGATCGTTCGAGGTGAGGTAGACATAATGTATGGCCAGTGATTCAAGCTGTGGGCATCGTTGCAGGAATTCAAAGAACAGATCGATGCCTATTTCCTCATCGGATAGAAAGCCGAGGGAAATAGAGACGAGTTGAGGGAATTTCCTGGGCTGAAATCCGGTGAGTAGAGATACCATTTCCCCGCGATGATCGATGTTCAGGCTCTGGAGATGCTCCGCGGACACGATTCGCAGAGGTTCGGTCGTCACAGCGGTGGATGCTCCAGGAGTCACAGATATTGTGAAGGACTTCAGCTTCATTAGATCTCCATCGCGGGCCGTAATGTCGCACGCAAGAGTAAGGCTCTCGAGGTTGGACAGCGACGACAATGTGTTTCGGGTATGCGTATCAACGGTGACCCCCTGCAAATGCAAGGAGCGCAAATTGTGATACAGACCAAGAGTGCTGGCGAAGGTCGCGATGATCCGCTCGTACAACTTCTCGAGCAGCACGAAGTGCTTCCTGTTCTGGATATTCAGGAGGAGCCTAGTGTGTGGAACTACCTCTGCCGCGGCACTGAACCTCCACGAGCGCACCCATAAAGCCCGGGGACCCTCCGGCAACCTCTTCAGTTTGACTGCCGTCCGCTCCATGTAGTCAAGACGGTCCCCCCAGCCGTCTTTATCGACCGGACTCCAAACTTGCCCCACATGGAGGCTTTGATGTCGGAACAAGAGCGGCAGGCACAGCGTTCGGAAGAGGTGACAGACCAGGGAGAGTCGGCGGAGTTGGCGAGTGGAACATGGGGTCCAGCAGTCCAGCCAGACTTCTGGGGCCAACAAGTCGAGGTAGGGGATGGAGGGGATGCTCATTGTCGTCGTGGCAGAGAAGCAGGCGCGCGACGTCAAAGGTCGGTGCCGCGCACCTGTCTCATGTCGATAAGAATTGATCAGTGATTGCCTTCTCGGCATGATAGCACGACAGGCACCGAGCCCATCCAATACGATTTTGAATTGGATGAAACCTGCAACTGGAGTCCGCGCCATCCTCGTCACTTAGTTACTTCGCTTAGCGTTGTGGAAGTTCGTGAGGTTGATGGTATTCCCTGAAAGTTTGTGAGTTCAGCTAGATTTACTATAACTTCGTCACTTCCTCTGTACACCGTGAAAGGTCGTCAGTGGACAATAACCACATGACCGTGCTCAGTTGCCGAGACTGCCGTACCCATTCCGTGGGCCATTTGCTTGCGGCAAGGGGTCATCAGAGCTTTCACTTGGCTTTCACGGGCCCAAATTTCCATCTTATCCATCACCCCGACGTCTTTCTGAGCTCACCCAAATAAATTTGGAAGTACATAAAATCCCGCATCGTGCTATATCAGCTTCGGACAGCTAACTTGTTCACGCTCTTGTTCGACCGTAACAGCAAATTGGATCGATCATGAACACTTTCAAGTCCATTTTTATTCAAAGATGTGTATTAGAGGATAATAGTAAGACAAGAAATTATCTACTTGACTTGAATGTCGTCTGGTGGAATAGAATTCAGCATTTCAGGGCGTACCTCTCGAAACTCACTCTAGTGCTTCTGAGCTTATTCCACCACACTCATGCTTACACCATCTCTCTCGACTCCCCACCCCTTCAGAGGCCCAAGCTTCAGACGTTTGGGAGGCACATCTGACTGCAAGGACATGGACCCAGAACATTTGCGAACAGGCTCATCCGCGGTTCGGACGTGGTTGGCATCGAAGCTGTCAAAGAGGTATCAGCTCGTGGTACGTCTTCGGGAAATATTCCAGGCTATTATTCTCACCTGGTATTGGTTCGTTCCTGATAGTCCCGCCACCGGCAGATGTCGAAGCATCCAAGTGAACTAAGTAAAGTTATGAATTCAAATTAAATCTTTCACACATTAACGGAACAAACCTTGAGCGGTGGAGTGTTTACATCGAGACACCTTGGTAGCACCATGATCATCTGCATGGGTGTGAGCAATGTTCTCGTCAACCAATAAGAATTCATCGCGCTGGGTTCTGTGGGCGGACTCTTGCAGGCATGGGGGGGCGCGAACACGCCACGAAGAATTTGGTCATCACTTCAAGAACACCATGTATCGTCCGAAAACGCGTTATAGTCCATAACGGGCAAGCACGCGACTGCGAATCGCCGGCGCAAGTGTAAATGGTGGTAGCAAAGAACGTCGAGGCGTTCTATAATTCGGGTGATCAACCAATACGCATGGCAAGCGCATCGGTCGCGCACGTCTGACCGAAAGTGACGAGCTTTCTCCAGAATTTAATCGAAGTGACGAGCTTTCCCAGAAATCAGCTGAAATGACGAACATTCACGCTTTTACATCAAACTCATGAATTTTCTCATTCCTAAGCGAAGTAACTAAGTGACGAGGAAGGGTACGACTTCTCTGGCAGCATATATAGCTTTCTACTGATGAAAGAGTATAATCTAACTTGGGGGTGTGGGCCGTGGCATTGCCCGGCAATAACTCGTACTTGATTGTAAAAATGAGCAATGGGTACCTGATTTAGTCATTGACTAAAGTGGGAAAGACATGGGGCCTTAACGCAGTGAACATCATCAACATTTAAATTTGATACCACATCGAATTCTGAGTCCACCATCACCACAGTGAGCGCATGTGACAGCATCTCATGACGGCATGTTTTTGCTGTCCACATAGTAAGAAGAGACATAATTGTTTACATTTGCCGCGACTACATTGGACACACCTAGGGCAGTCATCGCAGTGGGATAAAAACGGGTTGCTATGAGGACCAAAAAACCTCGGCCATTATTGGCACACGAACACCTCGCATGCAAAGCAGCGCGGTACGAATTCAGACGCGGCAGCCCCGTTTGGGCCCGCCTAGGTATACAACTCGGCTGTGGTAACCGCGTTGCTTGGTGAATCTGAGACGCATTCGAGTCTGTGAGTGAATGGCGAGTGAGCTTCAATGGTAGGCTTTCAGGTAGAGATAATATACTGTGAGTAGGAGAACTGAATTTTACAGTGCTGATTAATTGCTTTGCAGGTAGTATAAAAATGTAGCGAGCAGCAAATTGAAGTTACACATCAGTGCACGGGATGAGCGTTGTAATTCGTGTCATCTGGGATCATTTTCGTGAGCTTAGTAGGGTGGGAGAGGACGAAGCTGCGAACGTACATAGTAAAGGGACGCCGCGTCAGTGGGATATGGGCGACAGAACTGGTCCATTAATTATAGAATGCCTGGACAGCTCAGCCGTATTACTGGAACAAAGGGAACTCCTTCCCACAGTTGTGCGTCGTTCATGTACGCAATCATCAAGGGGGGAGCTCAAAATTTGAACAGCCAAAACTCGACCCACATGACGAAACTCTTAAGATATGTATGGACAGGATCCCACGCCCCGGATGAGGTGAGAACGGGTATACACCACAAAGAGGAAGGAGCATGCATGCCTGAAATAATATTGGCCCCCGAGAATCACCGCACGTGAATCTCAAGTGAGCACGGTTCAAGTCGGCGGCGCGCGGTGAATCCGAAATAGAGACCCGTAGCCACCATCGACTTGAACGGGCCGGCGCCGCGCAAGTCGCGGTAATGGAGCAGGGTGCGAGACTCGGTCCAAATCGGTGCAACACCAGAATGGGATGAACAGGGCCTTGGAGAGGAAAGGGTAGAGGACGGACAAGTGGGATTGGGTGAAATCACAGAGGGAGGCACACCTGAGGGCAAAACTGCATGCATATACATGAGAATCAGCACAGAAAATGCAAATAAAAATTCTGGAAACATACCGAGGCCACATACCATATGATACATTGACCCTCCCCACCCCTCACATCACTACCCTACACAGCACCCGTCCCAATACCTCCCGCCGAAACCCCAAAAATTATTGCCCTTTCCGAGGGCACCGCGTCTTAGTAGTTAGTGTACTTGTTGTGGTATAGAAATGCAGATTCAAAAAAAAAAAAAAAAAAAAAAATTGCTGTCACATGCGCTTACTGTGGTGATGTTGGACTCAGAATTCGATGTGGTATCAAAGTTGGATGTTGATGATATTCACTGCGTTAAGGCCCCATGTTCAATTGTTTTTCCCACTTCAGTCAATGACTAAATCAGGTACCCATTGCTCATTTTTACAATCAAGTACGAGTTTTTTCCGGGCAATGCCACGGCCCACACCCCTAAGTAAATTTGCGACATAATGACAGGTGTTTGTATTGGATGTCTGCCGAGGGCGAGCCGAACGACATGCTCCTGTTTACATCCGGAATGGTCCGAATTTCGGACAAGAACGGGGAATACCCCTCTTTTAACGACGGTTCTTAATTTGATCATTTCTACAGATATTCAAATTATTTTGGAAGGGGGAGCTAGCTAAGGCTCCAACCGTTTCCGTGTATAAACATTTATACACGTTTTTAACCGTTGTTATTTTCGTTTAGTGTACGCAAGGGCCTAAACAATAAACAAACCGTTTGTAAACGGTTTAAATGGTAGAAAGAATTTGGCCAGCCTTGGGGGTCTTACCAGTGAATCTCAGAGATCAAATGGTACTCAATACAGCCTCCCTGGCATCAAGACCAGTAGAATCACTCAAGACGTCCAGTTGGCTGGGTGGTGGCGGGATGGAAGGTGAATGTTCCCCATTCGGAGGTATACACATGTTGTGATAGCGGCCTCCTACTGACGCCGCTGGCCGTCTCCCGCGTCTCCTGCACACTTCGGAGAAGTCGTTAATCACGCCAAAGATCCTCAAGCATATTTTGAACTGAAAACCCATATCAAGGACAGGTTCTTGGCAGTGGAAATCAAACCCTACAAAAATACCGTTTGTAAACTGTTTTAAACCATTTTAAACTGTTTAGTTACCGTTTCCGTTTAGTGTGCGCAGATCCATACACGAAAACTAAATGATTGGGCCTTAGAGCTAGCTAAAATGCACAGCAACATTTGTCTCTCAAGAGCTAGAAGGAAATAAGCGGCAGATTCCGAGATACTGCGACACTTTGCTCATGAAATTTGGCGGACGACAGGGAAGATACCCATTGTGTGGCCCTGTTTGCAACGGAGGGCAATAAAGAGTGAGCTACCACACGTGATCTCCCTCCTATAACTCTTTTGGGTCGCGCCACCAATAAGTAAATAGACTAGGCGTCACTCAATGCATAAGCTACTACGTGACCATGAATACATAAACTAGGCCTATGCTACTAAAGGAACAAGTTCAACCCCTCAGAACAAATACATCCGAAAATCCCGACATACGGAAGATTCCGCGAATTCCGAGGAGAAGCCCCTTTTGTAAGACCAGTCCAGATTCTGGTCAGTTCTTAATCTCTTGCAATATTGCTGGAACGGAAGGGGACCCATGTACTTCAGCTAAAGATTGATCCCATATTCTGAAATGTGATATGCAGCTGATGCTGAGATATCGGCACATCCTGTCCGCGAATTTTGGCAGGGGGCCCCTCAGATGTAACAGGAACAAAGAACAAAAAGTTTTTTTACTCGGTGAAAAATCCCGTTTTGATGGAAAATAACATCTGAAAACATTACAGCCACTAAAAACACTACAAAAAATTGAAACGAAATTAAGCACTGCCATCAATTTATCACAACACAGCCCCTAAAAAGTCCCTCAACGATCAGCGTCACTAGTCAAAAAAATCGATGAAATTGGTGATATGAGATTTGAAAGGGACGATACTTATTACACAAGTACTCGTAATCGGTTTCTGCCTTCCAGCACGATGCACTGATGCCCCGACTTTCTGCCCGCCAGCGTCATGCATGCGTTCGCGGCGGCCTTGGCCTTCGCGCTCGGGACCTTTGTGCATGAAGAAGCGGCCTTGGCGTGCGCCGGCTCTTTGGGAGCCTTGGTAGTGCGGCCCATGTGTACGTCGAGACCAAGAAATTTCAATTAATTATCATGTAAAATAGTTTATAATTATATCATTTTACTTGGGTGGCGGGCGTGTTTGCGGACGATTCTGACGAGTTCCTGCTCTCAAGCAGGAACACCGATTCAGACCGATTCAGATTTTTGATCGATTCTGACACCGATTCACGGTCTCAGAATCGGTGCCAGAATCGGCATCAGAATCGGAAACAGAATCGGTTTTTGGGAGATCTTTGACTTCCCCTATTGGTGAGTACGGGGACTTCAAATACATCGGCAGCATATGGTACTGACACACGATAACGAGGACGCACGTACGCAGTGCACGCTATCAACAAGGACATCTTACCCGACTATGCCACTCCAGTCTGCTGGTTTCTGCACGCTGTCCGCGACCCCTGCGCCACTCCGAGGAGAACATCCCGCTCGTTTTCCCAGCACCCCGGCCGTGCACCTGACTTTTCTGGACGGCGTTTCGCCCCCTGCTTCCCTTCCTCGTCTTCCCGTCCTCCTACTCTCTGCACATCGCCACCCTTGCCCGCCCCGCCCCGCACGCCCCCGCGCTCATCACGAACCCCGCCGATCCCGCGGATGCGTACGCGTACATCGGCGCGCACTGGAAGGACGCTACACGTACAATAAAGCGATTCGGCATCTTCGGGGCATGTGGCCATGGGTGGTCGTCTCTGTATCTTTTTTTTTGCTGTTTTTGTGGAGTTTCTGTTTTTTTCTACATACTTTTTCTTCCTGCTTGTTCGTTGGCCGTATTTCTCACTGTGTGGGTGTTCCTTCCCTCCCACTTTCTTTATCCTCCTCATTCCGCCCTTTTTCCTCCCCTTTTCGTGGCGCAGTCCCCTGTTTTCTGTTCTTCTTCTGCTCCGCTCTCCTTTCCTCTCTTCAAACTTTTCCATTTTCTGCTCTATCCGCCCCTCTTGCACTTCCCGTTTTGCGTTCTAATTCCACTCCTCTCATGCCCGTGGAATTTCTTCTTTGCGAACAGGTTCTTTTTTTTTCTACCCATTTAAGCGTCGTTTATTCTGCGCGCCATTCCGCATACTTTGTCCAGATTCCTTCCTCCCTTCACATGATTTCTTCCCCGTCATTTTGGTTTTTTGGTTTGCCGTTTGCGAATACGCTCGTCGGCGGTGCGGCCATTATTTTTCCGCATTTGTGAGGCGCACGGGGTAGAAGTGGCGGCATGGGTGCTGCATGGATGTATGCGGTGGGTTTAGGCATAAACGTGCCGTGCGGCGGGGCATGGCGTGCTGCGCGAGGATGCACGGCGCGAGGTGGGTTGGGGTACGTGCACTGTGCGCGACTCTGCGCGCGCCCTTCCCGTGGTCCGTACGCATCTCGGACGTGTGCGGTGCTGGACTGCTTTAGGGCGTAATTTCCTTTGTCACCATTCCTGTTCTCTGGATATCCTTCCTCATTAATATTATTCGATGCAATTGGCACTCACGCGCGTTCATTCGTTCGGTCTTCGTTCCATACATACCTGACTGCCTCGGGACCTGTAGGCCTGAATACAAAGGATTTTTTTATTTCCCTTCATGTGTTCAATGTGCTGCGCCTTCGGGAGCTCAGCTGGTTATTCAACGCCTTGCTGCCAGTTGTACCTCCTCCATTTTGTACTCAGCCATGATCATTTTTTTGGGGAGCAAGTAAAAAAAAGAGGACGTAAGAGATGCGAAAGGAGTGCTCGGCATGATCCGATGTGCGGTAATGTCCGTTCATATAGCCAAATTAAGGCATGGATAAAAAATTTTTTTGTCTGTGTTTAAAGGGGTTATGATTTTTCACCGAGTAGGGGGCATTTTTCCCCGAGTACGTGAACAACTGCAACTCCCCAGCCACTATTTTCAATAGGGTTTTTCCTATTGAATTTAGTGGCAGTGACTAAATCAACTTCACACAGCCACTAAAAAGCCCCTCACAGATTTCGGTCTCAAATGAATTTTAGGTCCCCTCAGATTTGAAAGGGACGATAACAGCCGTAAACAGAAGTACTCGTAAATGTTCGCCAGTTGATTTAGCAGGGAGAGCCTTGGTATTAGCCTCAGATTTGTAAAATTCGATCTCTGAGGCGTCTTTGAGGTTCCCGACGCCGCTGTGTGGCGACGCAAGGAAATAACGCCAGCCCGAGAGACAGAATAACGGTATAATGTCCGATTTTGAAGGCATTCAACGCGTCGGTCCACTGCTGGCGCGTCGAGATATATCGCTTCTCCCAAATGGCTATAAATACAATACAATCAGGCTACAGCGGGGAGCAATATTACTTGCCCACCCGTCGTTCCGTCACGGCCGTCATTACAATTACAATGGCCGTCACCCAGCGCTCTGTCCATTGAGGATTGCTGAGTATGTACTCTGGGTTTTCAGGAAAATTGTTATGTGTTTGATCACTTCCTCCAGTGTCATTTACTGAATAAGAGAGATACAGGGCTCGAACCCTTGCGGACGAATATTTCTATGACTATGGGAGGGTGTGACCTCCATCTCGTCATTATTTGTTCATCACTTACTCATCTACTACGAGCCAATCTTGTTCAGTGGCACGGTCCAACCGGTTCTGCATTCCTTGTCACGGTTCCGAATCAATATTGCTTACAATGTGAGTATTATTACGCCCGATACGGTGGCAAACCAAGTGAGCCTTCAACCCAGAGCTGTATTTTTCTTTATAAATCCATAAGCATTGAAAAGCGAGAGAAACTATGGTTGCGGCGCACCATCCTCGTGGCCAATGGCATAAAGTGGTCCATTTGCCTAGGGCGACGTTGAATTTGAGCGCTGGGCAGCCGATGAAAGTCTCTAATCAGTGTCCAGCGCCACCCAATCTTCCAAGGAAATCCCTGGCGCAAGTCGAAAAAATTACTACGACCAACAACGCCAATCACGTGCCTCGACGTACGTCGACTCACATGGTAAAACCCGCATATTTGTCATGCACTATATGCATTGTACTAATTATAGACATCAATTTTAAAGACTGAATCTATCAAAAATCCTGAGTAACAAACCAGGCCCTCCCAACTCATGCCCCTCAACCAAATTCGCAAATTCCCCGAATGTCTCCACTAGCCAAAGACATGATCATAGCTTCCGGCCAGCTGTTCATACACCCCACTCCGCAGTTCCTGACAATCACTCGCCCATGTACTTCCCGTGTGCACGCTTCCGTCCTTCTATATTTCACAGCAGGATCGAATCCCATCCATTCTATATATGCCCTGAACTAATTATTTGTATTTGGAAACCTGTAAATGTATGTAACTTCGACATGGCACTCTTGCTCCATCCTTCCACCTATTTATCTAATCCCAGAATGTGGTGCCACATTCTGCGGCCAGAGAGCTAGAAAGCGGTTCCTAGGACGGCGGATCTGCGGCTCGCACTCAGTCACTCTCAACTTGAACCGATGTGGCGGTTCAAGGAGAAAGTATCTCCTCTGATCTCGCCGCCCTAACTTTCGCCGGCTCAGAAAACGGGTTCTACCCTGTTCGCCGGTTCTGTCTGAATCGAGCTCTCAAATTAGAGCATCAAACTGTCCAAAAACCGCCATAGCACGCCAACGGGCGGATCCCGTAACCGCAAACGAAATTAGGACGCGTGGTGATTTTGACCCGTACCCGTCCGTTTCCCCTGGACATTTTGGCCACTGGAAGCATATTCTCCAAGCTTGAAATTCATTATATTACCAAGATGGAGTATGCCAGAGCGGTCCAGTGAGGCGCTGAACTCAACCCGTAAAAACCCGTCTTAAAACGAGTGTAATATTCAGCAAAAATTTGACCAACGGCACGAGTGCGTAACCGTTTTTACCGCCCGTCATCCTGTAAATTTCTGGGATGATTTGAAGCCCTATTTCGAGTGCGAGAATAATTAACTCTGTAGTAAACCCGCCATCTAGGGCCATTTCAAACTTCCTCACACATCTGTATCTGCTGAGATCTTTTCGGAAACCTTGGGCATTAAAAGACCTCCGACATCAAGACCACTAGAGCCGAAGATAGCACTTTTACCGAAATCTTCGGCCTATATGAGCAACAAACTCTTCGGATTCCTGTACTCGATCTTTAAGGTCTACGTATACCTTCGGCCGGGCATTGCGGTGATATAATAGGAGATACCCGCACTTTACCGATTATCCTGAGCGCCACAATTCTCAGCGGGGCAATGCACACATAGATAACATACAAGCGGCCGACGGGCCGCTTCGCTGCCCGACAACCACGTTTAAACATGGATGAAGTGAAATAATGATCGGTTCCCCGAAGGTTTCAGGTATCAAATCAACCTGCAGGGTGTTCTTTAAGATGTGCCCTGGTCGAGCAGTCTATGCCAGCCAATCCAAGGAGGTTTGTGGGTTTATCTAGAGAAGAAGTGATGGAAGCTGATTGCGTGGGAGCGGCAGATTGCAGCATGCCTCCGAATAGGGAACTCAAGCCGCACGCAGCTTGACGGGTCTCTCGGCACTGAGTATGCTCTTGATAATATTAAGTATGTTTGAAAGCCTTGGCTTCAGCTAATCTGTGGAGCTCTTTTATAACGAATTTGAAGCGATTCGGCATAAGTTGACCAATAGTCGGAAGACGGGCAGACACGTAATTTTATAAATTGGGTGATTGTGTGGCTAAGTTATCAATGAGTGAAATAATCATGCCTACACGAGCCGGAGTGAATCGAAACCATGTCTTATGTAGCTTCACGGTGTGGACCGGGTATCTGTCTATGAAAGTGTCCGTGGAAACCGCAGAAGCAGCATCCGAGAAAAGAGGCAAAAATATCACTGCGTTTGTACCGAAATCATCGGACCATACACACGGCAATTAACCAAATTTCTAGCCACCGGAAGTTAGTTCGAACCGCCTAAGTATCCGATTCGATATCCGGTGAGACGAAACATGATCGGATATAGTAGTAGTTCGAGCTAACTTCCGGTGACCCAAAATTTGCCTAATTGCCGTGTGGAGTTCGAAAAGGCTTCGGACGGACAGGAATAATTTTATAAAGAGAGAGATAAAGAGGGTGACAACCGTAAAATAGGCAAGGTCTCCGGGTCTAACCCAGCGGTTAATCTTTCTCTGACTTGATTTTTTACACTTAACATGTCCACTTCCCTCACGGTTACAAAGGTGCTTGGATTTTTCAAGCTTCAGTTTGTCTACTTACCTTGAGAATAGATAAAGCAGGCTGTCCTGGACATGATGCGCGTGCTAAACATCGACCCTTTATCCCTCCGTCCTTTAGAACAGACCCCCACCCTCGAACCCTTTATACTCGAATGTATCGAAGAAGCCTATAGACGCAAATATCTTTGCGATCCCTTCCAAGAGAAGCATGTGCGTATCGGTGCCGCCGTCGGCCACTATGTCTGGCTCCTTCCTGGATATGTGGGCCACAAAACTACTGTCCTCGCCTCATTATTGATGGCGTTTTACTACTGCGTCGACGATTGTTGTTTCCAGCCCCGCTCCTTGGCGGAATACGGCTCGCGGCTGGTCTCAGGATCCCCTCAATTGGAGAAGGGACTTGACGATCTCACTGCTCTGAACTCGGAGCTCTCCAACCTTTATGCCCCCGTCATCGGGGATCTCTTGCGAATGTCTCATCAGGCGTATATGATGGGGAATCATCTCGAGGTTGCAATGGAGGGTGTGGGCACCAAGGTTGGCAACAATATTCACAAAAAGCTGAAACCTTCTGACGTATCAATATCATTTCAGTGGGTTGTGAGCCAAAATGCACCAATGTTCCCTGTTGTCATGAAAACAATGACCTCTGCGGCGACTGCCTTGTATTTGCTGTCCTTCCCTCCGAACATAGCATTCCAAAGTTATTTACAAACTCTCCCGGACGGAATTACCATCCATATCAATACAGCGTATGCATTTCTGCGTCTTCTCCTGCAATTCTCGAAAAATTGAATAGTAGTTTCCAGGGATATTTTGTCGTACTACAAAGAGGCCATAGAGGGAGAATTCAACCGCGTGGAGCAGATCGCCAAATTCCATGGTTTGACTGGGCCAGATATGCTGGGAGAGCTTGTCAGTTCCATGGCTTTAAGCCATGAACGAGTCGTGCGTTTGCTCTCGGCGGCGGACTCAACTGGCCTTTTGAGATCGTGCCATGAGATGGCGATTGCAGGGTTCGTTACCTTCCAGGCCCTTCATCCACGATATAAGCTTCAAGACTTTGGAATATTTTCGTTCTAAGTAAATTAGAGTTCAAATGGATCGAGGCCTATTTTTCTCATGTGAATGACGCCGATATTCAAAATTCTTACCAAACTCGGAGGCAAGCTGTCGAACTTTTACTTCTCGTTTTGCGAAACCCATTTCTATAGTTTGTGTGAGTTTATGTAGCAGTTGCCGAACGGGCTGAAGACCTCGGTCAGTGAAATAGAGAAAATTAAATTCCGCGCAGGGATACGATGGTGACATCATGCCGATCTCAAACTGTCCAACCGGATTGATTCGGGGCCGTGTGGGGATCTGCAGTGCAAATGAGGTAGTATCTGATTTTTCGTTAAGCAAAAGGGAAGTGTTCTGGCTGATCCCGCCTCCAATACCGCGACTAAAATACCAGGAAACGGCACGAGGTGATGGACGGAGAGGCTCCACGTTGCGAACGCGGCTACCAACATTGGTCCCATACACATGGCCCATGGGAGCCCCTTTTTAGGATAAGTATCAGTGGCTCGTTGATCTTCAGGTATCTTCTCGTCCCCATGTTTCTTCGCGCATGATGCCCACGTAAAGTATAATGATGAATCCTAACACCCCTCTCGTGCAGTTAAAGAGTCAGTACTGCTCTCTCGCTTTATTGCAACGTGTGGGAAGTGAAGCTTTTCTTGTGCGTATTTACATCTGGACGGAATTCCGACGATGAGACGCGGCACATACGTTACTGCCACAAGTTCTTCTACTAATATTTATCAGAGGATGTTCAAAGAAGTGAACTCATTTGTATCGGTTATGCCTTGCATTGATGATTCTCTGTCGCCAAGAATTCTTTCTGGCTAGCAGCGGAACGACGATAGAACGCAGGTTATGTCGGGAACGAATGTCACTGGCGGAGGCAGGTGGGCTGCCAGTTGCTCAACACTGGATGGATTAAATTCCAAAAAAAAAGCATATGGACATAATTCTAGCGAGGTTACCGACGTACAGAAGCCTGTAAACACAAGGGAGAATGCGACGGGACCCAGTCGCCATTCTGGGATAGCTGCACATATTCCACGCTAGGAGATATTCGAGGCTCGTGAGCACAGTAGTAGACATCGGGGCGGCAACAGGAATAGCAGGGATACGGAATTTGTATATACAGACAAAGGAAATCGGGGGTTCTGCAGATACGCCAATGGAAGAGCGTTTTCAAGCCCGAGCAGCGGCGTATAGACGAAAACACGGTTATTCAAACAGTTGAAGACGAACAGGGCACCGTGAAGATATATCGTCAAGTACTAATTACTTGATAGCTAGAGTAGCATTCGGCTAGTCTTCGAAGAACCGCGGAAAAATCAATGAACTAGGAGGATATGAAGCCGGGATTGAAGCCGGGATAATATATATTGCAGTCTAGGGTTAGGACTTGGGGTAAAGGGCCGTGGCTGTGCCCGGCATGACCTCGTACTTTTTTTAAAACTATGTTATTCGTCGTGGTGAATATTCCGTTCTTGTATTAGATGAATAGCAACCAACCTGCTTTTTTATTGGCCTCCGAAATTCCTTGAAATTTGGTGTTCACTTTATCGGCTAGGCTTACTGACTCCTTTTATACTGTTACATCTCGAATACTGAGACTCCTTGGCATCCATCGCATCAGTTTTCCAATCTTCTGATTTTTTTAGTATCCGTATTTTGATGCGCTGGTTTGGTTGCAAAAATTTTGGTTCGTGAATTAGCCAAGTTCTGTCGGTTCACAATCGGTTCAAAGTGTTGTGGGAGCCCACATGAAGATAATTCTTGTATTTTCCTGATCGTCCGCAGCTGCTTTGTGGGGAGCTGTCCCGGGTGCAGCACCGACACCAAGCCGCGGACACCACTCCATCTCTGTGTGCGACATGCATGGCGCCTCGCGCATCCTTTGCATATCACCGGCTTGTTGGGGAGCTGCTTGGCTGCATTATTTGCATAGTGCCGCTCCTATGCTCCCCACCCGCCTATGCGCGCTGGCTTTTGGCGTCGGCTACGCGCTCCGCACCCAGGATAGATGAAGGGGACAGAGTTACCTGTAAGATAGACGAGTGACGACCAGAGTACTATCACGGAGGGAGTTAGCAAAGTAAAGATGGCTAAAGTTGCTCAGTGCTCAACTTTTATGATGCTGACACTGACGCCGTCCCCGTCCCAGAAAGAACTGCGCGCTGGGAGCGCCGGCGGTTGGGCGTGGAGGCGTAGCACCGGAAGAGTCGACGGAGAGCATGTACGTCCTGAAGACATGCCTGAAAAGAAGAAACATGAGCTGAGGTTAAAAAGACAAAGATAAATACCTCGCGAGCCACTCAAAGGTTTCCACCGCACAAGTATCGTCCTGATTTCTGAGGAGGTCGACCATGGAATGAAAGAAGTCCTCGTTGTCGAGTGCCCCGTCCTTCGGACGCCATTCGCTCGTCGATAGCATACCGCGAGCCCAGAGCTAGGGTGAGTAGCGTCAGAAGTACATGGCGACGCGTACCTGACAGCCCCTGTATCCAGCCATCCCTGGGGTGATCTTGGTAGACCCCGAGCGCTCGGGCGTTGCACCCGTTCGGTGTTGTCGCTGAGCGCTGAGGGCGGAAACCAGTGGAGCTGTTAAATAAGGAGCAGAATCAAACACGGAGAAGACTGCTCACACGAACGAGGACTTGCGAACGGCGGAGACCTTTGACAGGTCCTAAGATATAATCAACGACTGCGAGAAGATATCAAGAACGGCTTACCGAAACGGTGATTGGTGCTAAACAATGTTACTTGCGGATATTGAAGACCGAGAGAACCAGAAACATCAATATATGCGCGATTATCAAACTGAGATGGATGAAGCACATGGGGGCAGCCACGTGTTGAGGCCCACGCAAATTGATCAAGGCCAAAAACCGTTAGAGAACGTGGTGGATAAGGTGACTGAAAAGCATAGAGCAGAAGCGGCGACTGTTGGGCGTAGACAGGGATGGCGGGTGGATAATGCTGGAGACTTGAAACTTGACGGGAACATGGATAGGACAATGAAAGTGAAAGCGGGGAGTCGACGGACCACAACCACCATCCAAAAACTGAAGATGGTGTACGAGAACTTGAAGCGGGGTACCCAGGGACAATATGCAGGCGCTACCTCTGAGAAGGGAGTGCGGAACACGGGGGGAGCGCGAGCAGGGAGCAGTACTCGCGGGCAGCGGAGCGGCGGAGGCAATTGAGCTTGAGAACTGGGGATGGTGGTGGTCAAGGGCAAGCAGCGGAGTCGCGTCGTTTGTGTGGACAAAATTTAAAGTCCGCAATTACACGTGTGATCATGATTATGCGAGGGCGAGACAAGGGTTAGTGGGACGGGTGCAAGATGACTTGAAGGCTTGGAGCACCTGGGAAACCTCGAGCAAAGCTTTGAAGAAACCATGCAAGCCGCTTGCAGGGTCTGTCCAAGCCTTTACGGCACTTGCCGGCGTCACGAGGCCTTGAAAGGTTTTGACATTTTTGGTGATCATACCCCACAATATATTATTGCACACACTCAATACCCGTGAATACGGGATTCTCACTAGGTTTCAAGGATGGCCCGTTCTTTTGCAGACTAGCTATCGCAATTTTCGGCAACTACCAACGGAATGTGCCGAAACACAAAGTGTTTCACCCAGTTCCGAGCTAATGCATCATCTTGAGGGCGGAATTTTGGCAGGGGACCCCTCAAAGGCAACAACAACAAAGAACAAATTGTTTTTTTACTCGGTGCCAGGCCTCGTTTTGATGGAAAATAACACCAGTAAACATTACAGCCACTAAAAATAGTTCAATTTTTTGAAATGAATTTAAGCACTGCCCCTGTTTTATCACAACACAGCCGCTAAAAAGCCCCTCAACGATCGCCGTCACTAGTCTCTAAAAACTGAGAAAAAGGGTGATCTGGAGTTTGAAAGGGACGATCCTTATTACATAAGTACTCGTAACAAAGCGACAAGTTTAACCCAGGAGAGGGAGGATCTGATTTGCTTCATACATGTCTTCACCACACGAGATCCGTGCTTCAAGTGGAACTAAAGTCGGAATAAATTACGCGGCTTACAGTACTGAGAGACGTTAGACCGGACTGATGGCTGAGCGATCAAGAAGCCAAACTAGAAGGGACGCTGTGAGCAGGAAAGAAAGATAGCCGGCGTGGTTCGTTTCGAGACACGATATGTCCGATATAGCTGAGTCATCGCATGAGAGGAGTTCCCCTGCCAGTAGTTAGAGTCGCACCGTGCCAAGTAGAAGCACTGGAGCCAATATGTCCAACTCGAGGCTCTTCGTCTTTGAAGCTCCTCGACAACAGATCCACCGTCCGTGAGGAGGCGCATAAATTCAACACCAAGAATATTCGCTGAGATTTAGAACTTTGCGACTAGATTCATCGGAGTAGAATACAAGCATTGACAGCAGGATATCAACTTTAGATATGCCAATGGAGTCTAGAAGAAGTCTTGCAGAACAGAATTACCGTGTATATTGTATGAGTAGATAGGACTAGTCATCGATGAACTTACTCAAATAATCTCACCCTGAGGAAATGCATTACGCACTTAAAGTGTGAGACTCAATGCCTGTTATCGATTTCGGCCTCGCCGACCAGCGGGCAGGGACGGAGATCTCCTCGACCTCATGGGCGGTGCTATACTCACTAAAACCCCAGTCCAATTTTCTGGCAGTGTGTCCTCGTCTAACAAGGTTCCTTCCCAAGTTCTTTAACTATGGACGTTTCAATGGAGTCAGTCATCTTTTCCAAACCGGAGGCTGTTTGTCAGGTGCCTATCAATTTCTAGCCGCTCACTAAGCAGCTTGAACCATCGGTTCTGTACTTCATTTATGGTGGTGGGGGGGGGGGGGGGGGGGGGGATGCTTCCTCTACCATTCACACACTCGTACCTCAATTTCCATATGAGGTGGAGCGACTCAGACATTATTATCATGTAAAGTCTTCCTTTGGCTGGGTGGACCTTATTATTTTCGCCATTAAAGGAGGCGAGGCCGCATCCGAGCAGGATGCTCATAGAGGGTCCTGGCCATGTATCATGCTTCCTCTTCCAGAGTTCCTCGGCCATCTCCAAGACTAGTGCTGGCCTGGCCTGGTGCATTCGAGGAGAATGTGCTGGAGGCTTTCAATTTCATTGCAGTGTTGGCAGACCGCGCGGTCTTCGCATTCTGGGATATTTAGCCAGAACTTACCTATCTTAAAGGCTCCGTGAATTCCTTTCAGCCCTTCCAATACTCAAATACAAAGCTGCTCAAACCCAAATCAGGGCCAGTACTTTGTCTCAATTAGGTTGTGAGTTGCTTGTATCAGAGACGATAGATTTTTTCAAATTGGTAGAAAAGAAAAATTGAAAACAGGAGGTAAATCGGTACAGTACATATATGTTGAATAGGTCGCACCAGAGGTTGCCTTTCAGCCCACCATCCCAGGCGGCATTAGGACTTTTCAAACTTTGTCGCCACATCCGCAGTGAAAAGCATGCGTTGACACTGTAGCCAAAATCGTGTTTCCCGATGAGAACTTTATGTGTGCCTGCGTCGCATATCGCCTGGAGATGCAGCTCCTGCGATTAATTTTCAAAGGGCACAGAAACCTCCATCACGTTGTCCAAGGTCTTCTGGCTTGAGAACACGCGCAGGAGGAAGGAAGGAGATTCTTACCTTGCTTTCAGCGTGCATATGTCGGACGACGGCGCGCGCAAGCCGAGCGCCGGCGCGAGATCAACTTTGGATATTATTGCATGATGTCCACTTTCCCGACAAGGAGGCCGCGGTTGATTATTGCATGGATCCAAGACGCGCCGAACACACCAACTCGTATCCGACATAATTTCTCTGGACGGCCGGAACCGTGACCCAGTTGTCGACGAGTGTGAGCGATTTGTTTTGATATTCTTCGGCCGACAGATTGACTGGGACCTTATACATCACTGTTTTGTCATGGTGCGCTGGGACATCCATTTTCTTTCCATCAAGCAGAGCAAGATGGTGAGGTCACCTGAGTGTTTTTTGTTTGCAGAATGCATGCAGTGAATATTTCTATAGACCAAAGGCTGTGAATCTTTTTATTCTAGATGCACCTGTGCGATTTTTTTTGTGGGCCAGCCCAGGGGTGAATTCTTTTGGAAACTTGTCATAATTATGGCCCAGTATTACCCCCAAATTGTAACTTTGCAATAGAAACACGAGGCTTTTTGCTTTCTGTTCTTGAAGAAGGGCCAATTGTCTACCCGATTCAGCGCCCAGTAATTTGTTGTTTGTGCTATCCTATTTTGTTCCAACTGTCGTGTCTTTATATCCCACCGTGGAACTTTGGGAACTTGATCCGAATATCCCATTCCATAAACCATTTTCTTTCCAAATGAAGTTTAATCATTACACTTCGGTGTGAACTACACAACGGCTTCGAGAACAAACGACCGGACTTCCAACCAAGCGGCATCCGAGTCCTGCTCAACCGACCGTAAGTCGCGGTCAACGAGCACAAGGAACCACTCACAAATAACTTGAATCACTGTCCATTGACAAAACACGAACGATGGATTGGGGGAAAGTTCTGTGGACACAAACCGCTTCCGTCAAATGTGATAGTCGCATCGGCCTGGAGAGGAGGGAGTGAGTTGTAATCACGGATCTCAGGAATGCTTTTGGATAGCTCACGTTATAGCAGCATGTTTGTCCGCCGTAGCTGTTGTACACGCGTAGTAAGAATTCAGCGTAGACGACGGATGGCATGGACCTACATGCAGCAGATACCGGCGCCAGGTACGAGCGGGGTGTTTCCGGCGACAGGTCGCCCAATATTATCGGTGGCCGCGCACTGCAGGCACACTTGGGCGTGGGCAGTGAGAGCAAAAGCAAATGTGACGGCGGCGATGTGGGTGAGTTTGATGGGGAGCATTGTCCGTCAGGGTATGAAATGAAGTCTCGGGTGAGGAGATAATTTATATGTGGAGAGGGAGGGTCTTTAGGTAAGTCTCCTTCTGAAATATCAGTCCGTTGCACTTGACATTGACTTAACATGGGAAGTTTTTACTGTCGGTCAGCTTGAATTCGGCAGAAATACTACGTTGAACATGTGCGTCTGGGTTCTGGATGCCTGAGACTGGTGAACCACTCATCGGAATATACATCTGCCCGATTCAAGTTAGCAAAGAGCTGACACGGTTGGGTATTTTAACCGCAGTGGGAACGTAGCGGGGCCCGTAACTACATAAACGACGCCAAATGTATGGGACAGAAAATGACACGCGATTGTCTGTGATGTCAATAGTCGTTGCTTCTCGTATTCCTCTGATTGTTCATCACTGCCTCCCCTGCTGCGTAATCATCTTCGTTCTCTTCTCCAGATCCATCGTCGTCCGGGTATACCAATACAAAGCGCGGCCTTTGTGAACATTCTCGGTGCACCGCACATGTTGATCACGCTCGGCACATGGATTAAATCATCACGAAAACGGGGAAGTTCTTGCAAGGCCATATATGGCAATGCAAAGGTCACAAGGGTCCCAAACCCCGTCAGCCATATGAAAAGTTTAACTAGGCTTATATAACATCTCATGAAGTATATATACCGCGAAAAGCGTCAGGCGGACTAGCGCAGCCGGCTTCGTAGAGATGAAACAAGCGTCAAGGATCGTCGCAGAAGCGGAAAGCAGGTAGAATGTTAGCTTCACAGGCATATTGTGCTGCCCTATCCGTGAGGGTGAGCAATTTGTTTCAGTGTAAGCAATTATAGCGACATCTTGTTGACGGGGAGAACGGGGTGAATAGTTCAAATTATGATCCAAGTTAGGATCAGCGTGGCAAGGGATATAAGTGATCAAAAACAAAGCTTATCGAAGTTAGAGGCCCACGAGCGCGTTTTCCCCGAGAAATTCGCCGTTTGGGTGTGGTCGTGGTTTGGAACAAGACGCGATTGGGCACGTGCATCAATTGCGGCCACGCATGAGCAAACACCCGTCGAAAAATCTGTCATTCCGAAACACGGTTGCGTCTGTGGCGCACCATGACTGTCGCGTTGGGAGACTGCGCGCGCGCGAACGTGGTCAACTCCGTCGATTTCTTCTGCTCAGCCAAAATGCGAGCAGGTACATGAATTATAGAGAACTTGAAGTTCTACGGGCAATGTTGGGAATTAAGGGGTTAATAAGGGCAAATTTTCATCTTAAAGCCTTTACCATAATTAAGCCTTAATTAAGGGCATAAGTTAAGGGCGAAGTTAATGGACTAATTCTTTTTTTGCGGCCGATGTGAGAATACAGCAGGAATCAACTACTAATCATAATCATCTCCCGAGCCTCATAATTCGCCGCCTCATCAGAGTGCTCCGCAGCCAGGAACTCCATGAGTGGCTGCTCGCGGTTAAATGTGGGCCGGCGAGTGCGATGGTGAGCAGGACGCGGTGCGCCTTCCCCAAAAAACTTTGCCAATGGGAGAGGAAGCCAGTAAACCATAATCACCGTCTACCCTGCAGCAACGCAAGGTCCCCGTCTGTCCGCCACCAAGGAGATCCGGGCCGAAATCTTACATAATGGCATTATTAACCCCTGGTTAAGACTTAGGACCGACGAAGATTGACGTGAAGGGTTAATATTAAGGGAATTTTAACCCTTAACTTAACTTAAGGGCTAAGCCTTAATCCCAACACTGCTATGGGGAGAGTGCCAGTGAAATATAGACTCACGCTGCGTGATTGAACTCTCAGATGATTTAATCAATCGTGCGCTGACTCTGAATCTTGATAAGTAGAGCTTTGGCGACTTGCAAGCACTTCAATTCTAGGCTAAGGTTAGATGTTCGGGGAGCAAGAGGTTGGATGGAATTAATTCACATAGGTCTATACCTTGACAGATTCCTTCTACTGACGATACCTCAATTTCCTGTTTTGCTACGCCAAATGACGACCCACAATGGTAAGTTCATGAGTACCTTATAAACTTGCTATGGCCTGTATCCCTGGTATGATTCGATCCAACCGATAGCTCGTGTTTGCTTTACTTAGATAGTACTTCATCTATGTAAATGCTGGAGTATTTACTGCGGTATATACCGACTGCCACCAGAAGAATTTCCTTAATAATGAGCAATTGGCTCAAAGTCAAGTCATTTCCGAGCTCAAGGAGGGGCCGAGTCGAGCTTGTGAGCATGGTATTTGGAACTGATTGCTTGCCCGTGCCCACGATATCGATGGCGCTCACTGTGTAGCTAGCTGATGAATTCAGCATCACAACATTTTCGACAACGCTAACTTAGTTTGAGTTTTTTCTCTCTCTTGCGAACCAGGTTCTGGCTTACTGTGCCGACGGTTGATTCAACTTGTTATCCTCTACCTAACGGATATGTCTTTTTGGACCTGCAATCACTTACCATGCACTCGCGAACCAGAGCCTCGTGTTCCAAATGAATGCTCCTGGAGTACCTTCAACTTCGTTCCGTACTTGGTGGAAATATTCACCTACCCCTACTTTGGTGAACGCCAAAAATTATGGCGGTTCTAGCCATAATTACTCGCGTGGATGATGCCCCGATTTGGGCTGCGCTGTCAAATCAGCCAATCGCCGTTGAATCGGCGCGAACCTCCAATTTCAGAGCTTTCGATTGGCCTTTTTCGTGTTCTCAAAACAAGCTGAAGAATCTGTTCGCTTAATGTGAGTATTATTATTTTCATTGCCGCCTTGTTTCGATCGCTTACGTGTGAAACCGCTTCTTAATTTTTCATTGGGGTCCTGCGAACTCCCCAGCACCAGCACATTGCAATACTTCACGCAATGCCTATTAGCGCAGCGACCTTGTCGAACTTCTTTCCTTCGCTATTCAAGTCCCAGAGTGATAAAGTCCCTGACAAAGCCTGCAATCGCACTCGACTCTGCCGCGAGTTATTTTCGTGAGCCGGAGGTAAGGGTGATTGATTTAGAGGCCGACGACTTGGAGGAAGTTATATGGAATAATGAGAAGGACATGCTTGGGTGGGACTGTTTGTTAGACATAGAGAGGTTGGCGAAGCCGGTGGATGGTGAGGGAGAAACAGAGTTTCGGCTTGCCGTATCGAACACTAGATGATTTAAAACAGACTGTTCCTCGTCTTAAATCCTTACCTGTCATTGCACGCTGTGTCCACTAGGACTTCCCATTCGCGCAACCCTTGCGCGCAGCACGCTTCTTCAATAATGAATGTGGGCCAAGCGGAGTTTGACGGAAGCAGCGGAGTTTGCAGATTAACTATGCTGAGGACTGTTGGACTTGTGTCAACAAAATGGATGTTTAAATCGAGGACATTCAGTATATAAATTCGCTGGAGCGAGTATGAATAATAACACATAAAAGACCCGAAACACCAGTCGAGCGCTTAGCGAACAAGCCACAGAAATCTTCCTCAAACTTTTCTCTAACCTAGAACACCATCAGAGTCCGAAAGTAGTAACGTTCGTAAAGGAGGCACTCGCTGCTTTGGTTCTGACGCTTCGAGGGAGGACCATCTTCAACTTCATCGTCTTCATCGTCCGTGCCATATCCCTCGAGCGTACGTTTGAGCATATTCTCCGGTTGTTCCTCGGTGACTGGTGGGGCCACAATAGAAGTTTTCTCGCCTACCCATTGAACGTAACGGTTATAAGCGTCGGTGAGGAGATGCATGTGGAGGGCCCGATAAAATTTCTCCCAGTCAATTACAAAGTTCGTCTTGTGCGGGTAAATGTCTTGGAACGTCGACAGCCCCACAAAGTGGCGGGTCATTCGACGAACGAGTTGCATGATCTCGTCATGGCTTTTGTCGAGTTCGCTAGCGTCAGGTGTTACGTCCTGGAGGAAAACAAGTTAGATCGCTCAGAAGGAACAACGTAGCGGATGAAGATACTCAGGAGTAATGATATGGCTCCTATCAACCAGTTAGCAAGGAGCAAATAACATATAGTTATGGCACATACTTTCGACTTTGAATCGCGGATATATACGTCCATCATGATAGCTTCAACGGCGGGCGCCCAGATGTGCTCATCGTACTTGATGTCGCCTAAACCAGGCACCCAGTCGTTAGAGAATGTAGCGCGATCCACAGGACTTGTGGGACGGGATGTGCGCTTTGGATTTTCAAACACAGCGCAGACGAATTTGATCGTTATAACAGTGTTCACTATCGGAACTGTGAACCAGAGCTTAGCCTTGTCGTCCAAGCTCTGGGGATTCTGAGAATAGCCGCATTCGACGATAATGCCATACTCGGGGAAAGTTTTGTCGCCATCAGCTACTAGTTTTCCGAAGGCCAAATCGGGAATTCGTCGGCGACTGATGCCTATGTCAGACACCAAGATTTCGATCCCAGTTTTGACGATGAAAGAGTCATTTTTATCAGCGATGTGCGTGAAGGCATTCATGACCGTCGTGAATGATTCCTGGAGATCAGTGGGGTAGGTCACGAACATGGTTCCCTTACGAGGGAGGTACTCGAGTCTTTAGCCGTGTCAGAGGAAGGGGTGGAGGGGGGAGGACGGCAAAGAGCACCGACCTGAACTCGCGCTCCTCAGAGAATCTTTCTTCGAGCTCATCTGCTATCTCCTTGGACATCTGGAGCTCCTGGGGAGAATGTCGGTGCAAATTTGAAAGATGCTCGGTGAGGCTTACCAGTGGTTCGATTTGAGCACATCCCGCCTTTGAACGGATCTGTTGTTCGAAATCGCGAACCTGTAAAGTTGGATTGAGTAAACGGTACGTACTTAAATAATCAATTTACACGACGTACTTTATCGGTGCCACCCGGAGTCTTCCCATTGAAGTCATCTGAGGCTGCAGGGGTATGGAGACCGCTGGCGGGGCGGGCCGAGGGCGTCTCTACCACGGCGCGAGAAGGGACAGACCAGCAGCGGCCGAAGAGACTCGAGGACCATGGGAAGAGATTGGAGCCTGGAGGGAAGAGGAAACGGAAGGGGCCGGGCTTGGATAGCTTGGATAGTAGCTATAGTTGGAGTCTCCTGCGACGCAAGTCATAGCCTGGAAGAGTGCATGATAGAACAGCCCTTTGTTTATATCGCAAGGCTGCGTCAAACAAACCTTCCCGCTCAGTCTTGCTCCAGACATGACTTTCAGCCCGTTCTAGCCCTGGATTGTGTGTCGTGCTTCCCGCCCTCTTGTACGGCGCCTCCTCTCCTCTCCTCCGACGTGACGACTCGCAATGCACTGTACGACTCTATCGCCACTTCCATCGAGTGCGTTCTTATATTCTTCCTTTTACTACTCTCCTACTTCACTAACATCTATCCACAGACATACGCCCATCCTTTCATGCCCTCCACACCGCCCGCGCCGCTTGAGCACTAGCGCGCCGCCTCATTTGGCTGATAATCGCCACCAGGACTGTCTTCGCGGCGTTGCGTATTCCGCAGTCGACGCTTGCCCCAAACGTCAGTATGCTCGTCGACATAACGCCGCCGTCCCTTCACGTCGTCCTCGTCAAGCGAGCCTCATCCTCGGCCGCTCGTGTTTACGTCTTCGTTCCCCCCGGGCTGCATCATCGCACTTCTTCGCGCCGTATCACCCTCCTCGCACCACCGTGTCCCCGCCGCGGAGTGCTGCGCCGACGACGCCCGCCCCCCTCGCGTCGCGTACCGCCAATGCGTCCCAACCGCCCATCGTTCGTCTAGGCGCCCACCCGCCTTGTTAGGCTAGGACGACATCGCTCTTTCCGACCGCGCCCCCTCTCCCCTGGCGGTCGTGGGCGTGCACGGACAGCGGTGACTCTGCGTCTCACTACGCTGCCTTTGGGCCTCGAGGGCGTCGTCCTCCGCGGCACCCTCTTCATTTCCTGTGCCTCCGCGACCGCCCCGCAACCTCAGACCGAGGTGTTACACACACACCCGTCGGCGCACCACCCCTCAAATCCAACCACTCGCACGGCTCGCAGGCGCCGCACACTTCGTCCGCCAGCTCGTCTTCGCGCGCCTCGTCGTCGTACGCCGCACATGCCAGCTCCTCTTCGCATGCGTCGTACGCCTCGCATCCGAGCACCTCATCCTACGCGAGCTCCGAACCAGCGGCGACGACGACGAAGCGGTGGGCGACCGCCCCGTGCCGCTCCTGCTAAGCATCCGACCGGGGCTCGACGACGTCAATCTGGTGTACTACGAGACCATGAAGGTAACTTCCCTCTTCCACACCATGAGCACCCTCTGACGCTCGTGCAGATGCTGTACACCTTCCCACAGTCCGTCGGCATCGCGGGCTGGCGCCCGAGCTCCTCGTATCACTTTGTCGGTGTGCAGGGCGACGGGCTATTCTACCTCGATCCGCACCACTCGCGTCCGGCGGTCCCACCGCGCCCACGGCCCACACCGTCGGCGCAGTTGGGGTTGTCGACGTCGGAGCCGCCCGCGTCGCGCGCGGGGTTGCAGGAACCGCGCGTGGGGTCTCTCGAGCAGCGCGCAGCCAGCCCGCCGATAGCGGAGGGCGAGCTGGTGCTCAACGCGCAGCGCGCGGAGGAAGACGCGAGCGGAATGGCGCGCGCGGAGGCGGCGTTCTACCAGTGTGCGCACGCGCCTGTGGTGCTGCGCACATTCCACTGCGAGATGGTGCGCAAGATGCCGCTGAGCGGGCTCGACCCGTACATGCTGCTGGGCTTTGTGTGCCGCGACGAAGGGGAGTGGGTGGACTTGCGGAGGCGGAGTGCGTTGGTGCGTTTTCTTTGCTTCCGCCTTCCCTTCTGTGAGTGGTGCTGATTGAGTTTGCGCAGCTGCCGCGGCCGATCTTTGCGATCCAGGGCGAGCCGCCGATGTGGACGACGACGACGATATGGACCTGGAGAGTGTGTCCGACCCGGAGGAGGAGGAGGCCATGGACGCGGACGACGGGGAGGGGAGCATGCGGTTCTTCGACGAGGGGCCGTCGAGTGCGTCGCACGGCGTCTCATCCAGCGCGTCACACACGCACGCGTCGACGCACTACCACTCCAACTCCAACTCGACGACGAGCAGCGCGCGCACGCGCAGTGAAGAGGCGGACACGGAGGAGGACCCCGTCGCGCCGATTACGCCGCTGCCGACCACGACGCGCTTCGATCTGAGCGGGGGACCGAAGGAGCGGGATGGTGCTGAGGAGAAGGACAAGGCGGGGTCGCCATTTCCCGTGGAGGACATGGATGCGGGGCGGGAGAACGACAACGGTGATGACCCGGTGCCGTCGCCGCCGATGCCTGCGCCCGCGGCAGTCAAGAAGAGCAAGAGGGGAGGTGGGAAGAGCAAGGAGGGGAAGAAGAAGGAGGAGAAGAAAAGCAAGACGAACAAGGCGGCGGCGGTGCCAGTGCCCGGCGTGCATTATCCGTTCCCCGTGTCGGCACAGGGTGGTGCCTCGGGCGGTGGGCAGCAGCAGCAGGAGCGCGCGGATGAGCGGGAGAGGGAGCGGCTCCTGAACGTGACGGTGTCGCCGCCCCCGCCAGCGCAGGGACGCAGCGAGGGGCGGCGCATGCATACCGCACACGCGCGTGACGGGGGTCGGACGCAGAGCGGGGGCGTGCGCGGTGTGCTCACCAGCGATGACCAAATCCTTTCTTTCTTTCTATCGACGCGCTTTGGCACCGACTTGTCTCTTTATTCAGTTCTATTTTTTTCTTCGCGACTTGACTCGTATGTATCTAGGCTTTGTATGCACTACATAATCCTGCTCCCGCAACTAACTAACTATATGTCCTTTCTTTTTTGCGTCAGTACAATTTTTTTCTCAGTCTTTGCCTTCGCCGGATTTTGAGTGGTGGAAGTGTGTGTTGCTACTTGGCAAGAGCTTCAACGGGGCCGAAAATGCCGACACGCTCTTGATCTCATACCGCCGCACCAACTCCGTGTGGCTGAAGCGGACGCCCCGAGGCGCGGTGGTTCTGTTGTATCCCTGTTTCAGTTCACTCTGGTTCCCTGGTCGATGGTCTCCTCTCGACGTTCCGACTCGTAGTCAGCCCCTTGTACTAGTTACCAACTTGTAGCCACTGGTATCTCAATGGTGCCATTATTCACAACCCATACTTGGGGCTTTCTGGCGGATATCTGCTTTTCGCGCCATTCTCTTCACCTTCTGTACGAATACCGGTTCCTCTTTGAAATTTGAGAATGATACGACTCGTCAGATTTAATTGGTCCAAGTTTTGCGCTTGCACATTTCTATTTGGAATTCATTCTCATGGTCAGAATTCTCCACCGTTTGCATCCAGGGATGACCAAAAGAAGATAATTGCCCAAGGTGATTGACCGACATTCCCTTGACCGTATACTTTGTGGTGAATTGTGGCGGTCTCTGGCGCTATAAAACGGCTCGCTATACACACGTTCTTCTCGCTTTCTTTTACGATTCAAGGATAATCCTGCTCGAATGCGGTTCTATAGCCCGAATCTATCAGGCCTGCTTTCACTGCAGGCACCTGCGTGAACTGTGTAAGGAGCTGCAAGCATCGCGCGGGCACCGGCAATCAAACCAGCGACAAGAGGCCGGTCGGTCGGTCCACCGATGAGGCTGGAAAAAAAAAGTTGAGACAACCGGTTTTGGGGGAAGAGGGCTGCGCCAAGAGTGCATTTTCAGTCTCCTCTTGGTTTATTTCTTGCAGATTGGACATCACTTTTTTTCTCCCGGCCTAACAAAGGCATCTGGTGTCAATCAATGATGACAGATCAATCATCGGCATTCTGCGAAACCTGCTAAACAGCGTAAAATGTAAATATCTGCTACATGTACAGAGAATGTGTATGTACAACAATCAAGGAAATTTTCACCTCAAGTAAGTTTATTGGTAAGTACGTTCAGAAGACATCCGCCTGCAGCGGAACCCAGAGGTATGTATTACTTCACCACACTTGTAGTCAGTGATTGGGCCTTCCAAAAAGTGCAGGTCGAGTCCAAGCAGGATAAAATGTTGTTATACACTCTGTAAGACACTTTCGCAGCCAGAAAAATATCGTCTTGTGTCTGTAAAACCAGAGTCCGGTGAATTAAAATAGGGGTATTCCCATATATGGAAAGTCCCACGCTGTCAAACGGTCGGTCGGTTCAGCGGTGAGGTCGAAAAAGTAAAAAACGGCCCTATATCGGATTTTTAAATGCCGGTGCCCCCTTGGCGCAAGGTTAGGTCGACGACGAATCGCATGCACGCTACTACTACATATTCATGATACCCCTGCAAATATCTATATATCCCTTCTTTCGCGCCTTTTTTTCCCTGTCTCAAGTTGACGAATTTGGGTGAAGGTGTGTTAGCTGCTTGGCAAGAGTTTCGAGACGGCCGAAAAATGCCGACGCGCTCGTGACTTCTTCATGTGAGTAATGATATATGTCGATCCCCCTCGTCTACGGGGGTAGACAAGGGGTAGACCAAGGTAGACCAAGGTAGGCGAACGTAGCCTACCCTCTGACTACAAACGGCCTCAACGCAGTGGCTAACCCGGAAATCACCTTTTTTGGCATCCCGCAGGAATATATTCCGTGCGGCTTCCAAACCTCATGTAAAATCGGACTAATAGCATATAATGCATTATAGGATGCCCACCCCCGTTGTATGACCCACAAGACTGCTAATATCTCACTATAGGCTGCGACGACGGGGATAAACGCATAGGTGGCCGACTAATGGCAGTCACCGATAGTATACCTTGTCGTTCTTGCTCAAAGAAGCACAGTTTAAATGAGCTGGTCTTTCATTTCAGCTGTCAAATAGACACCTCTCACCCATTTAGAAGCATCATGGATCTATCAGATTATAGATACATGCACTCCAGAAAATGCGATGTTTCAGGGCCCTCGAAAAGCTACTGATATTATCAGGAACAAGGCCTGGCTCATCCCCAGGCGCAGTCCAAATCCGGGACATGTGGTGTGTCTCTTTCCCCCGTCATCACCCCACCGTCCACAATGTTTCTTTCGCCCGTCGATACGGCGTCCATGAATTATCTACGCATCGAGCAAGCCCCTGGCGATATCTGGCGAGTATCAAGTTGGCCGCAGGAATGAACATCCTGACTGAGAACAATGCAAAGCTCAATCGCAACTCCAGCTGTATTTTACGATGTTAATCAACTTTATTCTGCTATCGAGAAGAGCGAAGCGAAGGCCCTTTTTGTCGGTAATAACTGTCGTGATGAGCCAACAAAATCTCGTCAGAAGATCGGTGGAGTTTTCAGTGTCGTTCCGGGAAGACGCCGCAGCGGAGTGCGGGCGCGATATCGCTCCACCGGCGCACAGTGTCAGGTTCCCAGTCTAGATCGTCAGAGGCGAGAGGAAGGCCGGTACGCGGGCCTTGTATGAGGGAGAGTGAGGAGAGGCTGAGGAGAGTCTTTAGCGCGTCGTCGAAGGCTACGAGAAAATCCTGTAACCGGAGATCAGATCCACGGAATTTGTCTCGTGAGCGATGAAGATTACCTCGAGTTCGACAGGCATGATCGTATACGCGACGTTCCGGAAACTTAGCGACGAGAGCTTCGGGGGATCCTTTATCGCCTCCCGCATCATTCTACCGACCCGCATCAATTCTCCATCTTGCATAACCTATCCCTCTGATCTGTGAAAGTGCCACCACATTCCACCCCAACCTGTATAAGGGAAGAGCTCGGGGCTGCGTCGAGCCCGGCTTTCTTATTTAGCACCCTCGAGCCCTTAAACAAATATTCTGTTGAACACCGGTGCTGACCCTCAGCATGATCTTGTGACTGATAGACTCCGCATTTTATCTTGTGTGCATGATCAAGCCTACCGCTCGCAAAGGAGAGGTTATTATTACTGTGAGATAATTCAATAACCCATGGAACCTTGACCAACCATTTGTTGTCGAGTAGATAGGTTGGCCAAGTCAATGGTACGATTAACTGCGGAGCAAGGGACATCTTTGCGGAAAGTAAATGTATCCACGTAGTGTTGCTAAATTGAACCATTTCCTGCCGACGTTTTCGCAGAAAGTGAACCAACTCTCAATGTATTTGAACATTTTCAAGACTGCAGTTGGACCACTGCAAGGCACCAATTGGACCGACGTTTTCGCAGAAAGTGAACCAACTCTCAATGTATTCAAGGACCACCGCAAGGCAAGATATCCACGCCAAGTCTGCTGCTAAATTGTACCATTTCCTATTCATCTTGGGCTCAGTTCTGTGGGCAGACTGGTGGCTGTACACCTTTGAGTGTAGAAGAAAAAAATCCAACCCAAAATCGGAAAAAGACATAAGGTGTACAGCCATCAGTTTGCCCACAGAACTGAGCCCAAGATAAATAGGCAACGGTGGAGCCCGAGAATTCTCCATCCATTCATGTACCCATTATACTTTGTCATTGAGTGCACTGAATATTTGAGATTAAGTCGGGAATGGTTGCTTATTTTTCCCTCGGTTCCGAGTCGTCTCGTTATCTGATGCCGCTGGTCGTCGGAAGCAATGCCGTTTCCCTTTCCAGTCGGTTCCTGCTTCGACCGAATTCACGGACCTCTGCACCATACTTATTCGAACCATATCTAAAGGACAGAATCCGCCGTTCCCCCCCGTCACGTCTTGCATTCGCTGGGGGTCATGAAAGTCTCATCGCCAACTCGGCAACTGACAAGCCTGTGACGGCAGAAGTTGATTGGTCGTCGAAGTCGGGTTGACATTTTAGATTACTCGAAACCCATCGTTGCCCAGTTGCGCCTTGCTGTGCAGGGAAAGAGGCCAGCTCTTATTACTACCGCGGAGGGGCAAATATGGCTCATCGCTCGTGTGAGTACTTGGTCATGTTCTCTTCGGTACATACTTGACGCATTGAAGTAAAGGACAAGATGCGCCACAAGATGGCAAGCCTCGGCGAATCGGAGAAGGTGATAGTGTATCAATAGCGTGGATCCGGCCATGCGCCACCAACCATCACAAGAAGTCGAAGACTCCAGTTCCTGTCTTTTTCGACTTCGACTTCGTTTTCCTTCCTGATCAGCAGAGAGCATTGAAATGAGACACGTATCCTAACTACTTGACTTGGCTGACTCCCTGTTGGACGATTTTGGCTTAATTGCCCCAGGACTACACCCGAGAACGGAAAGGCGTAGGTTTACAGATTCGAGTGCAGTCTAATAGTATACTGGTGATAATAGTCCCAAAAGCAATCCAAAAGCAACGCAATACAAAAAAAAGCCCAAGGGAACGAATGTGGATTTTCAGTGGATTTGAATTAATGATATACATGAATTCAGTTGTTGGCCCAGCCAGCCTGGCCCTAAACAGCAAAGATATATGGGTGTAGCACGGTAGGTACGAGATCTTAGTGGTGGCTAAATATTGTCCATGAACCTGGATTGCTTCGACTCGACCGTGACCGCGAGAGTGCTGTTCCCGTGGACAGAACCCATCGACTTGAGCTCCGTTTCCCGAGAGCCTATCGTTCGTCGCCCAGGATTTGTGAATACGACCGTGCCGGAGTTGTACCCGTATTGGGTCATGGTCTTGCTGGACCACGCGGAGCCCATCGCAACCTGCAAGTAGGAGTTAGCAACACCGAAGCGGCCTTTCAAAATATATATACCCGGAGAATGATCATCTGGGGAGAGAGTGCCTGGCAGACGGAGTGACGTTAGATGGCGAGCGAAAAAAGAAGCGGGTGAACCTACGCAGAACATTCCCCACACGTCAGCGAACGCCAAAACCTGGGGGTCATTTCTGATATAGGTGACAAGGTATGCAATCCCGAGCAGCGTAAATGGTGCGGCAGATTCGGCGAGTATTGCCGTGACGCCAACATATACATCTGCGCGCTCTTTGGAGAGGACATTGCGCATGCTACGGCTGAGTGAAATAAGACGGAATCCGATCATGCCTGGAAATTCGTTAGCAAGGCTGGAGGGATAGATTGAAGTCGCAGAAAATAATCACCAGTGACCAAAATATTGAAGACGATAGTAACCACAAGCCACGGAATTCCAAAGTTCACCGCTGTTCCATGGAAGATGTCGCCGCCTATTTCCCGATTTTAGTCATACACAGAAGCATCTGGAAAAGGCTGGATCGCACCAGGGAGACCGCTCTGGATGGTTATGACAATGCCCATCGCTTATAGCCAGATGTTCATCAGAAAGTAGATCTGGAAATGGGCTTGATGCGACTCACTGGCAGATCCAAGGAAAAGGAGTGATGGGAAGGCGACAGTCCAGATGCTAATACTCTCCCAAAAGACGTAGCATCGGTATAGCTATCGGACGGGTAAGCTGTGCAGAACTCAAAGTAACGCACAGGTCATACCATGAGTCCATCGCCGAGGACATTTGCTGTGACGTCTGCGGCAGTCCCGAACGTGTTGTACCAGTCGGAGATATGAGTGCCAAAATTGCAGCGGGGCCTCCCTTGAAGTCCCTGAAGGGTTGTCAGTCTGGTCTGGTTGGTTGCATCAATTCAATCGTATCCTCCTACCTGTGATTAATCCACATTTGTTCTCCGTCTAAATTTTTGCGTGAGTCAACGGAAGGTGCAAAAAATGATAGAGCAAGTACGGACAGTAGAGATTGGCGCTCATAGCTACGGTAATGAGGACGAGAAGTGCCGCACTGTAGCCGATGTGTACATAGCGGGTCTTGTCCGTCTTGGGATTCGTCCATAGGAAATAGGTAGACATGAAGAACATGCATATTTGGATGCCTTTGAACAATGCCAATTGGTATACTGTGCTTGTGAATGCAATCGGGTCTAGTACAGACCATAGAGGATAGCGAAGATGGCTCAAGTATCCATGTTAGACAGGAATTCGGATTTTCAATTTGATTATTCAAACGTACTGTTGCCGACGTACCAGCTGCGCTCAAGCGGAAAGAATTGGTCTCCCATAGTAGGATTTTGAAGTTTGAATAGGAGAGGCTCGAGCCTTGGTGCCCCGACGTTATGCCATATTTATATGTACCTCAAATGCCATGATATAACCGCAAACGGAAGGAAGTCCTTGACATAGCCTAATTTAGGCCTCAGTCTCCACGACTGTCGTCGTACAACCGGATCTTTAAACGGGGAAGTTCGCAGTGCGCGGGTGCAAGCGCGGGTGACTGGGAAATCTATTGACGTAATGCGAGAAAAGCTAAGCCTCTAATTGGCTATTCCCTAGTAGGTTGCCGTCAGAGCCTGATATTCACGTTCCATAGCTGTGGGCAGTGGCTGTGGGTGGCTCTGCTCAACAGCCACGGAACATGAATATCAGGCTCCGATGGCAACTTACTAGACCGTCGTCATCCGAACACAAAGTGCAAACATATTTAGTTCAACAACAAACCGCAATCCGTTAACTCTCACTTATGGGGTGACAAATCGCCTTTCCCATCTAAATCCAAGCACCAGTCAAGTCAAGTCAATTTGCGCTAGCCCAGGTCAATTTGTACGGTCAAACAGTGAAAAGTCCCAAAACAGTAGTCCCTAAAATTACTTCTGGCCTCGGGGTCGAACTAACCAATCTCCTAGGCCACTTACGGCCAGGAATATCCCTTCGCTGCCTGCGATTGAGAAAGATCAGCTAAGGAGTATGGATTTTTGCTGTATGCCCCGACTAAGCGAGGAGGGATGGTAAGAAAGTCAATTAAAGTTTATTCAAGCTAGACGTATCATAGCTCACCTCCTTTCGCATGTTGGCATTTGTCGACGCAACGTCTGATATCTTCCAGTTGTCTTTCCCAAGACCCAGTGGCGTGGGCAGGAGGCTGCGAGAATGTCTATTTGAGTTGTTTAGTATCAATAGCAACCTCGCCGGGAAGTATCCTACTGAAAGCCAATGAACTACGTCAAGGAAGTTATCTGGATGAAAGTATTCCCAATGCAAGTCCTTGTGGGCTCCTTGATCGATATTCTCCTGGCGGCAAAGGTAGGCGAGATCCAAGGTTTCCATTTCATGGAGTAGCGTCGGATTTGGAGTGCAAAACTTGATGAGATTCAAGCCGATACTACAGGGCAAGTTAGTAACAGTTTAAGACGGCATTCAGCTGTAACCTAATGGGCTTCAACGTTTCGCCGCTGGAATCTATCGGTCGCTTGGCAAAACCGGCCCAGAGAATCATCCAATGTTCGAGTATCTCTTGAGGGGCTGAGTATAAGCGCCGCGCTCTTCTAGGATCCTATAAAAAATCCATCACAGAACCCCCATGGACCGAAGGGAGACGCGGCTGATGGCCTCGGAGGACAAGGAAAGGCTTCAAGGTGCTGAATGATAAGTTGAGAATTCGCATGAAGTCAGTACAATAAAAGAAAAATCGCATGTCCGGACTAAGGTTGAATAGCAATAAAGTTCGCGCAAACAGAAGAACATCGGGGTGCTCTCGGAAGATGGTCGCGAAAATTGAGTCGAACTCGAATGATTGGGGGATGTTTGGCTTAGGCTTGCGGCGGGATGGGCACATCTGGTCTGCCAAAGTTTCAATCCAGAGCTGATCCTCCCAGACTTGGATTAGATCCAAGGGGTACAATGATCCCCTCTGCTCAAAGAAGATGAGACAAGACAATATAACAGTTTTCAGTGGAAGGATGAATACCTGAGGCCAAACCTGGTTGCTGGTTCCCGCGTAGACTTTTGTAGCGCAGGAGAGAAAAATAGACTCTTGGAAATTACTATTCCGGAGCAGGCCAATCAGTTCAAGAGAAGGAGTTACGCCTCGCAAGAGCACGGGTAGTCTCTGCACCATGTGCCTGCGGAATGTTAAATTTCGTGCTGCTTGCATAAAGTCTACGATACATTACCTGCGTAGCGTGATGCAATTTGTGAAATCAGGATTGGAGAGAAAGCGAATGATGCTCTCTAGCATGTCCCTATGCAGCCACGGTATCTCGATGCACCAGTTCCCCGAACGTCGTGGATCATGTAGATAATCAGAGAAAGTGGTATGCGAGGTCCCTACGCCTAGACTGCTGCGAAAAATCTCTGGCGTCTGATGCTCCGGAACACTGAGCAGTGCCTGTAAGCCACGTAGCATTAGGCGTGATCTCCCTGGCCGCAAGCCGAGAATAATATCAACGTCCTCTGGATAGGACCAGTATAGTCCACCTGGCAGGATTACAGCGTGTAGGATGCGGAGTTCGTCCGGTCCATGAGTCAGTCGGGAAAGGATTTGAGTGTATAGGTCATCCAAAGGAGTTGTACTGCTTGGATCCAGAGACAACAAGGATGTCAATCGATCTGCGGGATGAGAGTACTCATCCTCGACGAAACGGATAACGGTAGTGGCGTATATGAAAATCCCGGAGGATTTGTAAACCAAGCGATCAATTATATTTGTCGCTGGCCAGACTTCTTCTCCTAGGTCAACTCCCCTTTTTGCGAACTTGGAACGGATGCGTGAAAACTCATCCTGGAAAAAGACCCGCACATCTTGGTAGGCAGATTCTTCTGCACCTAACACCAGCGGTCGGCAAAGCTTTGACATCGCGTCTCCTTCGAGTACTTCTCGAAGGTATGGTTCAGGACGACTTGCTACAAGTAAGCGGAAAGGAAGCTGGCCGGTTTGAAATGCCTGAATAAATAGCTGAAGTATTTTCTGCTGGTGATTGTGATCGGCACATTCGTCCAAGCCATCCAGGATTACTATGGGCCTGAGCGGAAGCTCACGGAGGTGCCTAAAGGGCTGCACCAGAAGGCGATCAAACTGGATTGATATCGACCGACCGACAACCAGTTTATCGTCCTCGATAGCCTGCTGCAGGGGGAATGAAAATTCCGGCACCGCTCTTGCGAGTTGATATGCGATGGTCGTGATGAGGCCATCCCACGTCCCGCGCCTCGGGTGCCCACGCTTGAAGAAGAAAGACGCGCCCAGATGACCCTGGTTGTCGCAGTTTACAGAAAACATTTGGGCAATGGCTGACTTGCCAACTCCCGCCAACCCGTGGAGCCACAGCATGGGCTCGACCGCGTTATCAAGGGACCAAAAGGCTAAATCTTGTAGAATTTTCGTTCGTGTCCCCGGGTGGCAAATAGGATCCGGAAAGCGCTCGCCTGAGTTGTGTAATGCCTCCATTACGATGTGACGGTAGAGTATGTCGATTCCTGCAAGGATTTTTAACGATGCATCATCGAGACTAGGCGCCACAGATGACAGACCTGACTCGCCGAACGAGGTTATCTTGATCTGTGTCATATCTCCACCGATGCTGTAGGCATTACTCTCGACGTGGCCGGTAGCGCTTCCAACGTTCTCAGAATGTGAGTGCTGCGGGACGTCCAATCGTTGGAGAGAGTCATTGTGGTCATCTCGGACAACCCCATAAAAGACCGCTTGTTCGGGCGGGAAATGATACTGAGATGATGTAGCGCCACCGTCTGTCTCAGGGCCTAAAGTATAGCACTGATTACTGCTTGCTGTGGCTGGTCCAGAGATGAGAATGGGGAATCTACTGGAATAACTATGCTTCAAACTCACGATAAGGCCAGCTAACACTCTGTCTCGGCCCCTTGTGCGATCTAATCACCAGTGACGCTAAGGCAACAATCGATGAGAAGACTTCCCCGCCCTGGGCCAAAGACGTACATTGAGCGGCCTGAGCTTCAGAGCTTGTACTCCTCTGGTTACGTGAAGCCTGAGAATTGAACACTTGGTTAACATTCCCCGAAACGTTGTAAAAGCTTCCTCCGTATATATCGGCGCTGGAGAGGACGAAGGAAGGCTGGCTGGTGCTGCTCATGGTGTTATGAGGAAAAGGGGGGGAGGGGGGAAGCGCCGAGAAAGAGGCAGTGCGACAGTAGACGTGGACCTGGCTTCGGTGGACTGCCTCGATCCTTATCAATCACGCCGGAGAAGCCAAAGATTCAGGAGCCGGGCCCCATAATTAACGACAAATTTAGGGATGATTCTATTGAGAAACCCGGTTTCTCGGAGGAACCCCCACATTAGGGAATATTACCATCAAATGCCGGACATCAATCGGCGACACCGGGGGACGCTACAAGTCGATAATGACTTGCAGGCACTGTTATTATTGCCATGAAAAATTGGGAGAGTTATTTAGACTGGTTTACATTGGTTCTGAGTTGCAATGGGCCCACAAAGTCGTGTTATGGCCCAAATACGATATATCTCTTTGAGTGATGGCATCAAACCAACTTGAACCCAAGCTCGGCAAGGCAATTCAACTTGCTCTGAGGATTGTAAAACTCTAAAAACCAGCGGGATATTCATTACACAAATATAGGAGTTTTACCCGAGACTTATACGACTACAAGCTCACAGGTAAGGTCCTGATACCAATTACAAAGTTCTGCAATCATCGATGAAGAAAAATAGCCGCGTGAAGTCTTTAGCGCTGAGAAAAAATAGCGGCGAGGCCACAATGAATCCCAAGCCACTAGATGCCAAATTACGGGCGATTGAAGTCCAACAGTACTCAAGAACATAGGCCTGAATTCAGCGGTCCCCGGCATCATTGATCTTATCCCCCATTTGGAAGGGCTCCTCCGAATTTGGCGTCAATAGAATAATTCCGAATTTAGTAGTTTGAGGGCCGGGGTCACTTCCATTTCCTTATCCTTATATGGGAATTCGGCCCTGAAACTACTAAATTCGTAGTTAATCTTCGGTCAACGGAATGTTTGATGTGTCCAGTGTGAATATTCAACGTGTCATGCGACAAACAAGCTTAGAAATAGGCGACGGAAGATTACCTGCTTCACTCCGACATATTTGATTGGCAATGAATTAAAGTGAAATATACTCTGAATCTGTAGTAAATTCCGTGTAAAAAGGTTCGCGGGACAGTGCGTGCGGCGGAATCTGCGAACTCGAATCTGGATCTTGATTTATCACTGACACCGAGATTCTTGTTCAGTGGCTCTTAGTTTCAGTCTAAGAATGGAGGTACGGAGAATGGAAGTGTGTTATGAGGCAGCAAGTGAGAACCAGGCTGTGAGGTGCAAACAAAAACAGGTGGTCAGCTGGTATCATACGTGTCCTTGACATTTGTGAGTCAAAGAAGCTATATTAATAAATCTTCTCTGATTTCTCTGCGCCCACAAAGACGAAAGAAATCGCTGCCAGAAGCCAATGCACCGACCCCGAATCCAACGGGGGTCGTCCACTTTTCTACCTTCTTACTCCCGGACGGGATGTGGATGCACACCATAAGCAATCCGTGCTTTCCTTGTCTCATTATTTCCGCCGTTATATACAGAACTTTTTCAACCACGCTCTGGCGCGGCCTCATCTGCTCCGACTATGCGGCGCGTTCTACTGGGTGCTTTCATCACAACTGGGTTTGTGCGGCGATTTCTACGATTTCTACCCCGACCACCACGATGCTAATAAAACATTCATTTAATCCCTTAAGCACCGACCCCGAGTGGAACGGCGGCCTCCCACTTCAACTACTTTTTTGCACGTGTACTCAGGGGGCTACCAATATCGTTATCACTGAAATACAGAGATATTGTGGTCTACTCTTTGGCATCTGATGCATGTCAACGGCAAAGTGCCGGCAAATCAGCGGCGATCATTTCGGCAGTTCGGTAAGCTATTTTTGAATGTGTTTGAATGTGTTCGTTAAGGACACGTTCCGAAGGCGGAATGGACGCTAGATATATGGGTACTTACTAGTACTTATGAGAATAGTAGTCATGTGCCCCACCCGGACTGATAATGCTCATCGATTAATTAAAAGATGCCCCTTGAGTTACAGCCTCATCTCATACCTAATCCCCCACCATGGCTCCCCATCCTGAAGGAAAGAGAGCCAAAGCAGTCAACCAGCCTGTATGCGTGGAACCGGTAGATGCCCCAGGCCAAGTGATCACCAGGATAGATCCAACCACCAAGATCCACTGGGTCAATTGTGATCTGTGTGGTACGGAGATCAAGATGAGAGTTTCTGCAAATAGATACAACTTGATCAGACACCGAGATGCATGCAAAGTCAAAGCCAAGCAGGAGCAGGTAATTCTGGGTGTTTGATCTGATGGATTCAGGCTGGCTTGTAAAATTGAGCTCCGTTATTTTCAGCTTTCAATAGTATATCCAAGAATCTCAAAGCCTACTTTACTGGCCTTTCTATCGATGGAGCGCTCGATATTCTCCAGCTCGCAACCGAAAGCGATTTGATCATCGAATATGTTGGTCAGAGCCGCTGGTGCGTCTGTCGGAGCCCCCAGAACGATGACGTGCTGAGGCGTGTTGGTGTTGATGATCGGTTTACTAAACCGAAATAAATGAGAATGTTGTTCCATTATAAATAAGAAAAACAAACGGCGGTGTCAACAGAACCCTCATGATGACTCCCATTGGCTCGGATCAATGTACCGTTACTAGCTTCAGCGACCTCTCCTGTAAGTAATTGAGCTGAATCAATTTACTTGGATATCAGATTCCAATTGTAGACTCACCAATGACAACACCGTAATATCTGGCTGCGGCTTCATCGGATGAGTTGCTAACTTTGAGCACAGAGTTGAAGCCCCATTGCTGGACCTGAAAGACGTTTTCAGGGTGAGTCGCTGAGACGGCCGAAATGAAAACACGCTTACAATTTGGCGAAACTCAGTCTAAACCGATCATCTTACCGCTCGGTGGTACACAATTAGAGTCAGAGTGAGCTCCGAGCTGCTGATTGAGTCTCAAAGATGTGATGGAATACAAAGGATTGACCATACTGCGACTGTATACGATACTCTAAACAATGTGGGGTCAGTACAGTGTTCAGCGAGTTAGTCATGAGTAGTCGTCTGATAGTGGCCATAACTCATATGTGAGGGCGGTATCACGCAGGATCACTAGAAACCATACCAAGGAGATTGTATGAATATCCGTATTTATTTAAACACTGCTACACAAAGATCATAGACCTCTAGCGGGGATTTTGGGCCAATATAGTCTTGTCGTGACTAAAGATAATAGTCATGACTCCGAGTCGTATGAGAAATAGTAATTCTCAGGCACAGATAAACAGTCGTGAATAATGGAAGAGTCGCGACTACCAAAACAGACCTTCGGGCGAGCTCCGAGAGTGTGATCACATGTCAGATGGTGAACCAGTTGACTAAGCGAGTCAATCCGAGGATTCCCGATGAAGTCCGAGAAGATCCGACGATCTGATCAGACATTCACATGAAAGATATGGTTGTCATGATTAGGTCGAAAGCACGCAATATGGCATCAACGCGGTCTAGATCGCTCCGGATCTTGCCTTGACTAAAGATAGATGACCCTGAAGGCTCTCCGGAACTTTCGGAACTAGTCTAGACTGTCGGAATTGAATCCTATAGGCCACAGGCCGCAGATCTCCGATCAAACACGGTTGATAGACGGATAAAAGGACCATATACCTCATTTCTATTACTCATTTTCCTTATCTGGCATGTACTAAAATAGATTGTAAATTAGTATAAAGTCTCAGTAGAATAACGCGATTCTGGACTGTATTTTCCTCCCAGCTACTATAGCCGTGACTATTGTCGTCATTGGTTGTGGGTCACGGGGGTCAGTGCACGTCTGGGTTTTACGCGGAGATTTGTTTAAACACATTTCGAAGTTGTACTACTTTTAGCAAAGATATATATAGAACCAGAACATAGTTGTTTGATAACCAAAGTCCCAGCAAAGTAAGCTGAATAAGAAAGTCATAAGAAACAGTCAAGTCTGTACCGAAGTGGTCCTTTAAGAGTCGCGACTAAGTGTCAAGATGGAGGATAGCTGTTGATATCGTTCCTTTGAGTTCGGTTGCAGTCTAAGTACCAAGAAGTAAAGTCTAAGACTGTCTCAAGTGACCTAAAGTTCAGTCCAAGTGTGGCTTAAGTTGTCGGAGTTGTTCAAGTACACTCGCGACTGTGTTTCATTCCATCCAAACACCCCGAAGATAGTGTTTCTCTTGTGAGAGACTATAGTCAAGATTCTCAAGTGATACTCGTGATTATTCCAAAGGGCACAGTTAGATCTATAGTCATTTATTGCAACTGTCTACGGTTCATCTTACTCAATTCTGATTGAGAGGACCCTAGTTATAGAAGCACCAATATAGTCAAGTAGTAGTAGTGTGTGTGTGTTGGGTGTAGTTCATTTTGTGTGCGTCTTGCACATATCTTGAGATTATACTTTTCACGACTATACTTGGGTGCACCGTTTCATCGCGTCGCTCACGAGTTCGGCATTGGAAAGAAGGTTGGGCTTGTCTTTTAGCTCTGCCAAAAAAAGTAAGGAGCAAAAGCAAGGGCAATTGCAATGCTGAATGGCTTACTGAGTTTTATGTAGAGCGGTGAGCAATAGAGTGAGGCAGATGTCCATTGCCAAGGATCACATTCACTGGAAAATGTATTCAACTTTGACGAGCTGGTAGAAATTAAACCAAAATTGTACAAAGTGAAATGGGTAGTCAGGCCGTGGGAGACAAGACAGGGACGAGTACAAGAGGAAGCCTTGGAAAAGAATAATAAGCCAGGGGAGTTTCCAGGGGGAAGTGTGACTCTAGAGTAGGCAGTGTGCAGGGAAGGCGGGGACTACACATCGAGGACGTGTGCCGGCTCAGCAGATGCATCGGGCCGCAGAATGTTTAATAAATATTGGGTTAATTCACAAACAGTAGAGCGCGCCGGACGTGAGGCGCTCGTTTGTGTTTAAGAGCTATTTTACGCGATCTGGGTTTCGTTTCCATTAGGTTAGACAGGGAGGGGATGCTTAGTTGGTCGAACGCACTTTCCACGACGTGTTCGACGCCGATCTAGCGGGAGACAACACCCTAGACATGTGGGTTCGCGGAACGGTAAGATGCGGTTGTGCGCTGCCGCGCGACGCCGATGTGCTGCTCGAGCGCGGAGGGCGTGTCAACGAGTAGGAGATCCTGCGGTGTGCTTGGGTAGATGCAGAGCCGGCGGGTGGTTCATGTCGGTGAAATTGTGATTTTTTAGTGATTTTCAGGCGTCAAGGCTGCGCGCCTTCGTCCGCTGCCGGGGTGATTCCTCGAGGATGGCGAGGGGTGGGCGACAAGGCTTTAAATTTCGGGGGTCAGTAGGCGGGTATATGAGTGCGTCGCAGAGCACTCACCGGTGGGAACGGAGAGGACGAGGAGAGTGTTTGGCTGCGAAAGGTTCATTTGATGAGGGACCAAATATCGGGTCGATCCTGCCGAACTTGACCGCCTTCGACTCTCGAAACGGGCACCCGCTGCATGAATGGCACAAGCAGCCGTCAGTCCTTCGGCCCGCTCTTGAGAAGCACACTGTCTCTCCGTTCCTGGCGGGATATCCACCTCTATTGGCTCCAGCGACACGACACGCGCACTCAGATGCCTAGGATCAATCGGTGAAAATTTTAGTTCATTGACACGATAATGATATTTCCCTATAATACATTGCTGTATATTTAAAATTGGCCGAGTTTTGAGGGGTAAAAGAGGAGCAACATCACGCTTTTTTTGAGGGGACTCAAGAATATTTATTTTGTGCTGAACAGCTGGGAAATTTCATTTGAGAGTATTCCTGTACTATATCTTCACGTAAAATGAGCCACAGGGAAATGCGTTGCTTGTGCATGGAAATATTCAACCCTCAAGGTGTGAAAATGGTTGAATTGATACGAAATCAGGGCACTGTTCAATGTTCCCACGGATCAAACCTACAGCGAAAGTATTCCTTCTTCATCATATTGAAGTCCATAAGTGCCAGTGGATGATTAAAGCGACCATTGGTGTACCCATAGTACACTGGTAGTCTTTGTATGCACCGTGGAGACTGCATGGCCTATATAAAGCCAATCCTGGACTTACCATCGGAGAGAGAATCAGTTCTCAGAGATGTTTAAATACTGTTTCGTATGCTATCATGTTAAATCTTTGTGCAGCGCAGCCCCAAAATCTTACTCGTACCATTTGATTCATGCAGACAGCCAGTGTGTAAGTTCCAGTCATACAATACCATAGGACCGTATTTTTCGCGTCCCAGGTCATGTCTATGACCTTCTAGAAGTCAAATATGTATTAAGCTTTTCTTACAACGTCGTTCTGCCTAAAGACACGTGGACTTTGTGATGCACTGGCGCATTTGCAGGTGTCGCGCCCATCCAAAAGTCCAGGATAATTCAGCAGCACTTCTAGGATGTTAGAGAACATCTTTCATACTGGGAGGTAATTAATTAGACAAGCCACCAGAGTTGCAATGGACAATCTTCCTAAATGCACAAACAACCGATCAACTGCATGCTCGAGGTGAATCTAGAACAGGGCCAAAATTACCATGGGATACCTATACACACTTTCTCCTATCACCAGCTTACCCTGAAGGATTTTAGGTGGTATTGAAGTTGCTAGAAAGTGAATCACAAGCTGTTTGTTTGGCGGGCTTTGAAGCAAGCTAAGAAGGTCCCCCGGCGCGCCGGGCTCGGAACTTCGCGGACTTGTTCTGAATCTGGACCTCTGGCTTTTCATATGCAACAGTCAAAATGTCAAGGGGAGTCTGATGTCGGATATGTGCTGCTCCAGCTTTGTCGCAAGGAAGTGGTTGTTATTCCGGGACCAAGGTTAAACAATTGGGATTCAGGAGTGAGATATTCCACTTCCTGTTTTTCGGCTTTGACGCACTTTATTACTTACTTTGCAGTGGAGGGGGCGTCGAGGACGTGTGACTGACGATGGAGGGTGAATGCGATCAGGCGTTTAGATCCACCAAGCAGATTCGGACGAATGCGAATTTCCACGCCGCAAGTAGTCTCAAGATATAGTCAGGAATGCCAGGCAATCCATTTTTCATTGACATGTTTCCCTATTATCGAAAGAATGAAGAGCGTCAAGGTTGTTCTACTGCCGGGTATTTCTTCGCGTCCTTAGAAACCTGACTCGATGAGATTAATTTCTGTGATTTACACGAAAATAAAATTCTCACCTTCAAGTCACTTGTTGTATAGGTTTCAGTTGTCTTGAACACCGGGGTCAGCAAGAAAGCGACGAAAACTGCGGTGGAATTCTTACTCTGGCGCGAAAATGCAAATCATCCAGAGGATACTGTATACCAATATCACTGGGATTATCAATAGACTTTATGTATTCTCGGCAGTTCAGTGTGACCAAAATCGAATTGGTGTAGAGGCGTCCCACTTCTAAGACATGAGAATGAGTAGTCTACGATGGGAGTATCGCACTGACGAAGGAGGAAGAACAGGACACTGGAGAGTTATCAAAATTGGAATCCATAAAAATCACTACACACTAGAGAAGAGTGTTCGGGAAAGCCGCGACCTGGTAATAATCGGCAAGAAGTCAACGATGAAAAAACCCGTCACACTCACGCAAACAACGGTGGCCAGAGCGCAAACACTAGTTGGTAAACCTGTGGCCACCTGGTTAACACAGATCAATTCGGTGTCAGATTGGTTTACCTGTGTTGAAGGTGAACACCATCTGGATTTCATATCAAGGATCGGAAGGGGGCGAGGTCCTGAGGACATACCAATCGATTGATCAAATCCGTTGATCTTCTGAACCCAGTTTTGGAGTACTGCAGCAAAAGGACGAGCACAACAGATATCATCACGTCTGTAGCTGCTGAGAGACTGTTTGCAGCCATCGAAAATGTCTGGAGCCCCGTCAACCCAGACTGGTAAAGAATATTGTAACCCGTACCTTCAAGGTGATCATTTCGGCAAGTAGCTTGAGTTTGAGCCTGAAGAAAACCTTGAAGATCGGTGAGCCATATCAATTGCGCATGTGCTTACGCTTTTGTTGCCCAAACTGTACATTCACTCAGTTTCTGATGGGGCGGCGATATATATTCTTACCGATGAGCAGAACTGCAAATCGGGAGACTCATCACGAGATACCCGGAATGAGAGTTGTCAGACATACCACAGGATGTCCAGCTAACCAGAGACTACCAACGGGTTTTCCCGTTCAACCAACACTCTGAAGCAGGAAAATAAAAGGATCCGTACCACAGCACCCGCTAATAAAATACTGGTTGAAACTACCAATATGAGCGTTGCAGAAATATAATGACAACTGGAGTCAACGTACGCTTGTAGATTCGCCAACAGTAGAACCTGTGTACATTGTAAGGACATAATCGAGTCTGACCTAAATGGATTTTCTGACTGTTGTACGAGGGTTGCGATTGCACCGCTGAAGAAGACCTCGACCATCATGGTCCTAGACATCGAATCAGTGCAGGAGTAAACGATGTAGGGTTGTAGTCGGCATATTGCAGTTCTGGATGTATATCCGGAAATACTACCGCAAGGACTCGATGATAGTTAAATCCCTCGTACGTCTGGTCAATCCTGATTCCGTATGGATTCATACTTAATGTCTCGCTTTCGCAAGGTCATCACCGTTCTTGTCTGTGATACAGTCCAACAGACCTTGATGTGCCATGGAAGTATGTGATATTATATTTATACATTGAGCCTAACCCATCTGTCACAGTATATACGTTTCTAGGTAAGCCCGCCAATCCTCCATCTCATAAATTAATACCCAACGGAATTTCCAGTGTCCTCCATCGCAGATCCGGCGATCCTCACTATACTTGTCAAGTTAGCCAGAGTCACGTTAGAGAGGCGGTTTTCCTCGTGTGCTGCGTTGCGTCAGAAAAAGGTCAGACGGTGAGTGCGTCTCAAGAGTCGAGACATTATTAATAGGCATTTCAATCTCCGCGCCAACCATCGTCAGAATCAGATTCGGACGGTTTACATGGGTTTGTATATCCAGTCTCAAGGAAGCCCCACAATCGGAACACGTTCTGTAATGTGAACGTAAAATTAATACCAGCGCTTTCATCCCACCATCTTGTGGTACCAGTGAACAGTCCGAAGACTCAGAATCAGATTCGACATTCGAGGAACATTTTACATGGGTCTATATACCGAGTTTCAAGGGAATTCTTGGCAATCAGAACGCATTGTGAAGCGTAAACATCGGGTTTACGCCGTTCTGCAGAGCTCTGGTGTTCGCCGTGTCCGTCCCATGGGCCTTAGTGATCGCCCGGACATGCGCTGGAACTGCAGAGAGGCAATAAGTCTTCGCATATGGTATGAAAGTGGATGAGCGCACCAGGTTTGATGACGGCTGGCATATGATCTTTGAGACCGTTCTCAATGTCTTTGAGGCGAGCAGTAATGGTAGTATTGAAGTCCTATCATTGTTCAACCTCACGATCAGTGCAATGTAACCGCGACCGACCAACCTTCTGGTCTTTCAACACGAGGGCCGAGATCCTGTATTTACAATTGAGGCCGGGAAGAAACTATACAACGCGTGGAAGACGAACTTGTCGTTCGTATCTTTGGTGCTTGCGGCGAGCGCCACCTGCGCAGTCTTGAGCTTGGCTGAAACATTATAAAGTGGGTATATTCCAAAAGGCAGATGTGTCACAGACTGACCGATCAAAGCCTTTTTATCTGCCTCCGTAGTTCCGCCGGAGAATAGCAGCATACCTCCAACCTGCCTACAATAATGTTGAGAAACCAAGGGGAATGTGGAAATCGTCTAGGAACGTACTCCTGAGCGGGTAAGATGTACAGCTTCGATACCGACATATAGACGCCTGACACTTTATTTGCCAGCATCGAAACCTGACGGTACTGTTCTTGCCATGTCACCAGGATGGGAGAATTGCTGTACGAACCTTGAGCGGAGTCATCATTCCCGTGTAGATAAGATTTTGCATGTACTTGGAAAGTGTGATTCCGGCGACCTTTTTTTCTTCTCCCTCGGCCGAAGTCAGAGCGTGAATCCAGGTGGTCAATGAAGGAGCCATGACATCGTCGAGGAGGGACGCAACGTGGTCGAAGAATTGGACGAGCTGGGAGAATTGAGCCCGCAATTCTACGGCCAAACATTAGTTGCGTCCATGGAATGAACGGTCAATAACCTACTGGTGAAAGATCCAACAGCCATGGCGAGGACGGGAAGCATATCTATCGCCCGGAGCTCAAAAATTGGTATCTTTTTGTTACACATGACCGAACTTGACGTACGCTCCAAAGTAGCATCCGTGAGCTTAGTCTGAGTGATATCACCAATAGTAGCCGTGATATCCTGCTGTTGCTTCGTGAGTTCGTCCGTGTACTGCATGAAACGCGTTCGTCAGGACAGGATTACGGCAGCTGCTGCGACACACCTTCTCATACATCGTGCGACTGGCTTCCAGGTTCGCTCTCGTCTGAGTTACCTTCATCTGGGGGAAATATTAAGTGTGCTGTAATGATTTTTAACCAATCTCCCCACTTCAGCGGTCTGAACCGCGAGTTGCTGGAATACGCTCGTAATTAGCCAAGACATACCAGAAAAATCGGCACTTACTGCGGCGCCCGAGGCCTCGGCGGCCTGGGCCTGGTCGGCAGGAGCTGGGGTGGCAGGGCCGGTTGCCGTCGCGCCAGATTGCTGGAGAACGAGATTTGCAGACGTCGACAGACCTTGCAAATTCATGACAAGCTGTTCCGTAGGGACAACTTGGGGTTCTAGGGCAGTGTCGTTGATGGATGCGGAGCTGCCAGCGGCTTTGAGGATAGCAGCAATGATATTGAGCGCATCGTCTATGTAGGGGGAAAGCTTCTGAGAGAAGGGCGCAGAAGGGTCCAGTTCCGTCTTCTGCGACTCGAGCGAAGCCTGGATATACAGTCCTCCGTCTTGCGAGTCCTAAATTTTTTGCTAGTAAGCGTAACGACGCGAAAGTCGTAACAGCCAGCGTACTTTCGAGTCCTAGAATTTCATTTAGTAAGTGTGAAAAGGGACGTATCGTACAAAACAGCGTACACTGGTCTTGCGAATCCTGTCCCAATCCGGTTTGCCGTCTTTTCCGGTGAGTAGGCTTTGCATTGCCATCACCAGAGTCAACACGCTGTTGACGCCCACAGTTCCCGGATCCGTCAAGGCATCGGCATTCGGTTGCGAAGATACTCCATTTGGGGAGGTGGTAGGGGCAACTGGGGCTTCCTCGGGCGCGGCGGGCGTTTGACCCTGCTGTCCGGTCAGGTTCGAATATGAGTTCAGGCCCGTCTGAGCGCCTTGGGATCTCATTGTGCCGTACGAAACGGCAGCGTTCAAGGCTGAGGAGAGACCTTTCCCCAAATCGCCGACAACTTCCATACCCACCAGCGTCCAGCTTAAATGAGGTTATCAGTGTATTCGCGCCTCATACATCAACAATTCATGCGCACCCGGAAGGAACATCGTTCACAGCAGAGTAAAAGCCACTTTCAGCCTTGGTATACGACTGAAATGCTTTAATCAGACAGATGTCATTTTTGGCGCATCGAAATCGACCAACTTTCTTCGCAAAAGCCACTTGGGCTTTCGATTGCTTGAGCAAGGCGGCTTGATCCGCTTTCACCTTGTCCAGTACTTCCAAGTGAATCTTGCGAGCTGCTTAGATCAATTTGCGACCGAAAGCTAAATACCTACCTTGTTTTGGTTAATAGCTTGCTCGGTTGTCCCTTGCTACACGTAGAAGTTCTAAGAGATCTTGTGAGCTGAAGAGTATGGAATACGTACCACGTATGTGCAGGCGAGGACCATTTCCTGATAGAATATCATGAGAATCTATTCGTAGGACCGCGGTGCTCTTACCTGAGCCAATCCAACAAGGTTCTCGAAGGCACTGTCAGTTGCATTGGCGGCGTCCAGACAAGTTTTACACATGCCCTTCAGATCATTAATCTTCGCGTGGAAAAGGGATTGTATATCTTCCTTAGAGCCGTCAATTATAAGGCCGACGATATCCTTGATCAACTGGGGTATCCCGGTCTTATCGGTGTTGTTGTTGATTTTCTCCATTTGGGCCTGGGCGGTTTCGAAAGCCTACCTCTGGTGAGAGGGAGCTCGACGAAGAAAAGAACATATGACTGCTACCTGACTTCCATCGCCAGCCTGTAGGGAAATGGAGTTCATGAGATCTGAAGGGGTAAATCATAGTGCACTGACCATTTGCTCAAGGCACGATTTGAACGAGTCAGGACGCGTCGCGTACTTCCATGTGTACGCCGGGGCGCCTTCAGGCGCATCGATGAGACCTTGATTCAAGTGAGAACACCATTCGTGAAAGCAAACGAGTCAACGACGTACTGAAGTCAGCGGTACTGCTGGCAAGGATGAGGATCGCGCCGAGCAAACTAATGGACAAAGGAGCAGGTTGAAGTAAAGCCCCCCAGTTGGTCGAGCACCAGAGGCTTGATCCCGGTGTTAGAAAAGGCTCTGCGGCAGGAACGAGAAACCAGCACCTCATCCATTGATCTTGGTTGACCTTGTCGCCCTCGTTAGCAGCTTGGACAGCAGTTTCGGTATTGGTGAGTTTCTGAATGCTAGACATATTGAGGTATGAAGTAGCTGGTGGGAGTACAGTCGTTCGAACGAAGAGGCCGGGGGCATTTATATACCTTCACAAAGCCATCTTGGATCGCTCGCCCAAGCCGTTTGCGCGGCGAAAGCCTAGGCAATGTGACCAACCACGTAAGTGAAAAGACGCTTCTACACTTCCTAGAACTGAAGAATACAGCACAAGGCGCACTGGAATCTATCCAAGTTCCCGGGCGAGCAACATTCGTTGCAAAATGAGAGGTGGGGCCATTAGGTCCCGACGGCGTTCAATAGCTCCGCGGCCAGGGCGTAGTAGATGGTTCGGCCAAGCGACTAAACACCCAAAATTGAGGATTCCGGACAACTCCAGCTTCGGATCTTGTTCCGATCCTAGCTATTCAAGTGCGAGGCGATGTTCCATGCAGAATGCAAAAAAATCTGCATGCCGTGACTGCATTTATCGGTCGTGAGGTGGACAGTAGCCTGAGCAAAAGCAGAAGTCAACTGAAGCTTTGAGTCTTCCTCGACTCACCAGTATTGTACTAAATCCGGACTAGTTTATCAACGATCTACCCCTGACGAGGATGGAGCGGCGTTTAGAATGCTCGATCGTGAAGTGGTACAAAGTTGAAGCCCTTACCTTTCTCCGGACTCCAGAGCACCGATTAAGACCCATCAAACACTAGTCTCCGCGTGAATACGTTCCTAAAGCCGGTGAATCGATCGCGCAATCCATGAATATCGCCGAACTAATTTTACGATCAAGGAAGGTCCACAGAGGGAAGCCAATACCGCACGACATCTGATATAAGTCGTCAGTTCACTGGTTCTCGGCCAAAATAATGCTGCCTGGCACGATTCGAAAGCGAAGAGGAGCTCATCGTACCCCACACATTCCTTCTGTCGGAGAAGGTCAGTTCAGGGTAAAAGATAACGAAAGAAATACGCACTACCAGCACGTTTGCTGCACTTAATGCGGGCCGGATCTTCTGCGTGAATTTCAAGCGTTGTGTGGACCCGGGGGCAAAACCCTGCTCCTCGCCGTCATGCTTCTGGGGCAATCCATCAGAGGTAGCATAATGTCCGAATTGGATGTCCATGTGGGGGCGGGGCATTCTCGAAGGAGTCCCAATCCAAGAATACCCCAGGGGAGTTAAAACTGCATTACACACTGCCAGCAAGACGTGGCAGACATTGGTCTCCCGCTCACTCGCCCGGCAAGGATAGTAGGGCCGCCTACACACCAAAGTGAGCTATTAAAGATGTTGGGTGACTCATACTTTTGGCCGCGGGGGAATATGGAAGCAGCGGCGACCCACTTCATGGAGTGGATCATTATAATTAGCTGCCGCGGATCTTGTGTGCTACTCGTGCATCTTGTGGTTCGAACCCAACTTCAGAATTTTCCCCTTGAATATGAAAGAGAGTGGCAGTTGAGTGTATAAACAAAGACTTCCAGACGTCTCGGTACATGCATCCAGCAGGTGAAGGCTGAGCCAGCGGGCGTAGCTGATCAAATCTCGCCACCTTTACACCAGGATCCAGCTTCCATCGAGGATGGCTGCCTCAATTAGAATAACCGCGAGCGATATTTTGTGACCATTGATGTTATCGTCAAAGGCTTGAGGGTGAATAGCGAGAGCTTCTGCACACGGGGGTGCCAGTGAGCAGCGGGATTAGAGAGCCAGAACGCTAAGAAATAATTTAGAACATCTCCAATATAGTTTACCGGACGGTTCAAGAGCGACTCGAGCTCGGAGACCGTCATTCCGACTCATCCATCCAAAAAAAAACTCCAAGTTACTACCAGTTATACGCGCGGGGGCTCCACCTAGGATTTCGGAGCTCTCGTGGTTGAGTGCTAGTCGCAAAATGGGGCGCATATCCAAGACGAAGCACAGCGCGAAGGACACCCGGCAAGATGCAAGCAAGGTGGAGACTGAAGGGAAATTGATACCATCAATATTTGGTTGTATTGATATATCGATACTAAGGCCCTCCGGGCATCCCCTGGCACCTCCCAGTCAACTAGACACACTTTTATCAGATACCTGTAACTACCCGACGCCGTTTGCGAGCTGGTCAGGCGATGCCCTCCGGGCATTCCGTAGTGCAAGTTAGGAGTTTCCATTATAAAGTTGCTCAAACCTTCATCCCCGCCCATTTCTGTAAAATGGCCCTCCGGGCATTCCCTATACCTATCCAATGACACCATTAGTACTTAATTCTCTCTCAAACATTTACACCCACCGATTTCTGTAAAATGGCCGGAGTTGTATTCGCCACAGACTAATTTTGATTTGAACTAATTTATTTCATTGGGTATACCGCTATGAATGGAGGAACTGCATGGAAGGACATAAGCTAGACCAGTCGATCTGAGTTTAAAATCCCAATACACGCGGCGTGTCCATATAAGGCTATTCCGGACCGTGTTCCGAGCGGACGGCTTTTGATGCAAACAATGACAATTTAAAGACGAAATATTTGTTGTGCAATCACTATTTCACGCTTTGACTTCGGGTTTGCCGCAATCATGTGCAGTAATCATGTGCAGTAATTACCCCGACAATTCACCAGGTTTCTCAGCGCAAATTGAGGCCCAAATTCCACCTCCCGAACGTACCGACAATAGCTGAGAATAGCCTTATGGGGACATGGAGATTTAAACTCAGATCGACCAGCCTGTATATCGATGCTTGCTCTCATATACTGGTGACAGGCAACTGGCAGGCATCAAATGTCCCTTTGCACTTGTTTGCACCGCCTGCCAAACGGCAGATTTCGATGGCAAATTGCCTTCACATCGACCAGAGACTCCGTAGCATTGATTCAAGTCATCCGAGGCATCTTGTACACTCATAATAGGGTATTCAAGGTATCTTCCATGTTTGAAAGCACCAAATGGCACCGTAAACCGCAAATCGACCCTCAGGTGGACATTTCTGATGCAATCACTTCTACTGTTTCACAGCGAATTCTTTGGTCCATCATAGCACATCCAATACTGTACCGTTTGCCCTAAAGTAAAATGTAATGAGCTGATAAAATCAACCTTCAGGGAATGTCCCGCGCACATTTTCCAATTTGTTCTTAGAACCTTTGTTAAAAAATGAAGACGAAAAACAGATTACACATGCAAAACATTGCGAGCCAAAATAAAATTTCTGTCCAGGACATCCTCTGTGAAATGCAAAACTGAGACGATCTCACACTCAAAGTTTGGCCAGAATGTGGATGGTTGATGCCGTACGATGGACCAACTGAATTTGCGAAAATTCTGGTGATGGAAGCCATTATCAAAGCATTGAGAGCCAAAATAAAAATTCTGTGCGGGACATTCCATGTAAAATGCAAAACTAAGACTAACTCACACTCAAAGCTTGGCCATAATGTGGATGGTTGACACCATACGATGGACCGACTGAATTTGCCAAAATTCTGGTGATGGGAGCCATTACATAAGCGCCATCAGGACCCTTTCACTTGCCTGTCACCACATATACAGGCTGGAATCGAGCCTAACCATAAGCATACTCTAAGATTCTGCTAAGATTTCTTAGGATCCGGTCTGTTGCGGCCCGGACATGTCAGCAGGTGCATGACTCCCGGTCCGACTGATCCGGTAAAAATGCGCATGCTATAGACAAGTTTTAATTCTGATTTGGAGACCTGGTACCTGAGTCGGTACCAGGAATTGGCCACGTCACGCGTAAGTCACGCGCATGCGCGGTCACCTTCAAGGTCAAGCAGCCACCCCTTGCGGCCTTAACGGCTCCACCCTCTTCAAGCTCAGTTCTTTCCATTGGAAGATTTTCGATCTCCTTCACCATTAAGGGTTGCGAGCCTTCCAGAATCAACGCGGGAGCCCGTATGCGGTGATTGCGTTCCCCAGCGGCGCCGTTCCTGTGATTCGATTAAATCGGGGGATTGAATATGAACGCTATTTCCTCACCAGTGTTGTGTCTTCCGATCACCCGTTCATCGTCCATTGGGTGCATACCTTCGTTCTAATCCCCGCCCACGCCCCGAGAATTTCAGCCGTCATCGATTGAACACTGGCATTACCGTACATGAAGGCCCAGGCCCACTCCGTCGGCGGTACGTGGCTATACTAACTAGAATTGGTATGTCCATGGGCAAACAGTTTGCTCGTCGCGCATCTATTTCACGGTTCTCGTGGATTTCTTTCTAGCTCTACCAGTCTGAACTCGCAGACGCTCTTGACGTGGTCATCAGTGTTACTCCAGGTATTCCACGTCAACATAAGTATATCTTTCGTTTCGAACCCCACTGATTTCTTTTATTTGATTGTGCTGCAGTTTTGCCGTGCGGTCGACGTAGATAATCTCATGGCGCTGTTAGAGTGAGAATTGACCACTCCACCCAGCTCCTTTTGCGTTGACTCTGCTGACCTATTCCGCAGGCCAAATCAAGATGGTTAACCTTACGCGGACGCTTCCGAACTTCTCCAGTTCACCGCAATATCCACTACACCATATGGATCGCGGAGTTTTCTCCCGACCTGAAACCAGTTCGCCGCATTCCGCGGCCAAATCAACATGTGAGCATTGGTAAACCGAGACCACCCTTAGAGGCTCAGTAATACCCCAAACTAAGCCCGATCCCCGGCCAGATAATCTCGTACTCCGAAGCAAGCACACCAGTGAATATGCCACGTTTTGCTCGGCGATTAGGGCGTCATCCTACATCTGCCGAGGCGTCAAAATCAGATCTAGAGCGGATAGTCGACCGCTCTCTGAACAGTATAAGTACAATTCGCAGCTGAGGTTCTACAAGTGAACGCACTCGCTCAATCCTAATGGCCCATCCCGTGACCACCGACGCCAAACAGCTCTCCATCCTCAATGTACCTACCAATCCACGTCAGATGGCTATGGCCGCCGGGGGGTGGTCCGATGGCGGGGTTAGCATCCGTGTCTTTACTCAGAACGGCGGTTCCATCGGCGAGGTATGCCTCGATAGGCCTCAGGACACTCCCGGATCCGCCCCAAATTTTGCGGACACCACTGGTTGGTACAACGGTCTGCATTAATTCAGTCATCCTCATTTGGTCGCATTCTAATATGCAAGAGCGTTCAGGTTCGCTCCAGGGGACCTGTGCTCCTTGGAGCGCCTTATGCTGTATAACGGTGAGATTTCTAGTTAGTAGCTGAGATAAAACTCATGATTAATTGTTTCGGGGTCGTCAGCTCGACCGTTCCAATATGTGGCTGTTTTACCAGTCTGAAGACAATGTTATCAATGAAATGCAATATGACGGTCAAAACTGGGCTTCTTCGAGCTTGAACCAGGCCAATGCGATGCCGGGAACGGATATGGCGGTGGTGGGTGAAATTGCGACTCAATGATAGGCAAATAACTCGAAATGGAAGGTGTACAAGGATTGGTCCGAGGATTCCAATGTGATGTTTTTCTTCCAAAATTCAGATGGTTATCTGTGTTCTGTGTATGTTTTTCTTTCCGTCAGTGTGCATACGCTGAGGTTTCTCGTCAGGCTTGCTACCAACTCAACCTGGGCGCCTGTTGTCCGCTTGTTCGCCGCCGCAGCTGTAACTCCAATCATAGCTACGTGGTTGAACAACAGCATCCTTCTATATTTCCAAGACAGCACTAACCAATTCCGGGAATATCGAGGCGGTTTCGATGGAGATTGGTACGTTTAGAAAACAGTATTCGAATTCATATGAAACGAATTGGTCCTTCGGAAGGGTTTTGCAAGATTCCAAAGGCCCATCGTCGAATACGTTGGGAAGCGTGGCCGTGGTTTCCTACTCCGAGATTATGAGCGGCGACACTTTCAAGTACGTTCCTCACCTCACACTTCTCTCAAAATTATGATATATTTCAATTCAGGGTCTACACACAGGACCAGGACGGTTCCCTTATTGAATGGATCGGAAGCAACGAAGCATGGACTCCGTATGTGTCTCCAGACTTCGGCCACCCCTCGGATGACGAATTGCGCACCAGTGGCACTTTGGGCACGGTGTCGGCATTGCCAAACGTCAACGTATCGGCATTCGCCATAGAGTGGATGATGTCTGTTTTGATCTTCCTGTACTGGGTGGATCCGGCAGACAGGGTGGGGCGCTTTCGCGATGTGGACATTACGTTGAGCTAACCGCAGAACATGAAATCCCTTTAGACTTTGAGGCAGCAAGTCTGGACGCAGGAATGGTTGTCCGCGAGTAGTATTGGTGATGCGTTGCCCACGCCAGATCCACTGTTGTCCGCGGCGACATGGATTTCGCTGGGCATGACCGTGATCGGGCTTAATAACGAGACACTTTCTGCGGCTGTTCAGGCGATATCCGACGAGCTTACAGCAGACTCAGCATTGCATCTTGCTGCAGAAGCGGCAATTTCCGGGATTAATGTTCTTGCCCAGTCGGTCGAAGCCCTTTCCAAAGTCTCCGGTACAAGTGATAATTGCGTAGGGCAGTCGGTGAGTTTGAATGACTTCCATCCCGTAACAAGCGGTTCTAATCGGTGCTCCATCTGCAAGTCCGCTGCCAATCGACGTCAGATGGCCATAGCGGCTGGTGGTTGGGCCGACGCCGGTGTTAGCATCCGTGTCTTCACTCAAAATAGCGGTTACATCCGCGAGGTATGCCTCGATAGAGTTCAGGACACTCCCGGATCCACCCCGGACTTTTCCGACACCAGTGGTTGGTACAATGGTCGGCACTAATCCAGTCAGCCTCGTTTTGTTGGACTCTAATATGTAGAGCCTTTAGGTTCGCTTCAGGCGACCTGTGCTCCTTGGAGCGCCGTGTGCTGTTTCACGGTGAGATTTCTGACTGAGATAAAGCTCCCGATTAATCGTTTCTGGGTTATCAGCTGGATGCTTCGAATACGTGGGTATTTTATCAGACCGACGACAATGTTATCCATGAAATGAAATACGACGGTCAAAATTGGTCTTCCTCGAGCCTTAAGCAGATCAATCCGATGCCAGGCACGGACATGGCGGTGGTGGGTGAGATTCTGGCTCCGTGACCGGGGATTAACTTGCAAATGTCAGGTGTACAACGACACGTCCGACGGCTCCTATTTGATGTTGTTCTTCCAACATTCAGACGGTTATCTGTGTTCTGTGTATGTTTTTCTTTCCGTCAGTGTGCATACACTGAGGTTTCTCGTCAGGCTTGCCACCAACTCAACCTGGGCGCCAGCTGTCCGCATATTCCCCGCGGCCACTGCAACTCCGATCGGAGCCACGTATCTGTCTGACACCGTCTATCTATATTTCGAAGACAACATGAAGCAATTACAGCAATATCGAGGCAGTTTCGATGGCGGGTGGTGCGTTGAGCAAACACTACTCCAAAGCGTATAAACACCCATTTCCTTCGCCAGGCTTGTGCAGGATTTCACTGGCCAACCGCCAAGTACGTTGAGCAGCGTGGCTTCCGTTGCCTGGCGTACATTCGAGGTGTGGGTCAGCCGAGACGAGTTCCGGTAGGACTTTCGGCGCACGTATCTGTTAAACCCCACACTATCGATATCCTTCCCGACAGGCTCTACACGCAAGGGCAAGACGGCGGCCCCCTTGCTGAATGCATTGCGACTGACGAAGCATGGACGCCGTGCGTGTTTTCCGCACCCCTCACGCTCCCCGAATCACGGATTGCACATAAGTGGCACATTCGGCACGGCGTCAGCATTGCCAAATGTGAATATATCAGCATTCACCGTAGAGTGGATCAACCTGCGTCTGGTTTTCTTATACTGGGTGGATCCGAACGACAAGGTGTGCAAATTTCACGATGTGGGCATCATGTCGAGCTGACCACGGATATTTGTAGATTTTGAGGCAGCGAGTCTGGAACCAGGGATGGCTGTCCGAAAAGTCTATAGGCGATCCGCTCCTGACGCTAGATGCTCTTATGGCAAAATGCAAAGGGCAGTCGGTGATTGTGGCCGGTAGATTCAACGACTTGCACACCAAGGCTCATACCATCCTCGTCGACGCAACGAATGTCAGCTCTGTCTGCCTTTGTATACCATCTAGTCTGATGCGGCGATTCAGCTTGCGACCGAGATAACGTATCAACAGACATCGATCCAGTCGCAGATCACGCGTGTAGGAGAGACGCAAACGTTGGCTCAGACAAAACAGACGGCAATAAAGCAGGAGTTGGATACGCAAAAAAATGTCCTTGTTACTGAGAACGCCGCGCTCGCTAAGGCAGAGCAAACTCTAGATGCCGCTCAGCAAAAGGTGCGGGACGCTGCGGATGACTACGTACGTGATTTCTACTGCTATTTTTTACGTTTGAAATTCAGCAGAGTCTCTTAGCGCACTGCGCACGAGGTCTTGAGTGGGTTGGCCATATTGTTTCCCTTCTTGGCTACTGCCACGGAGTTCATTATTTCCCCGGCACTCGAGGACGCCTTGGGAGTCGCAGGAAAGGCGGTCGATGCCGCCAGGACAAACATGGCTAGCGACAAGCAGGCCGTCGACACCACCCAAAAGAGTTACGATGCGATCCAGCAGGAGGTGGCTTCATTCACGCAGCTACAGACGACGCTGAGCGCTTTTGGTCCAGTCCTAGAATCGCAGGCCGCTACCGCTTCAAATATGCAAACATGCACCGAGACCGTGGACAACAATGCGCTCGATGTGGGGGTGTTTTTAGGTAAACTCGCAGGGAAAGCGTCCGTCCTTCCGTTCCAGGACACGGCAAAGATATTGGCGCAGACCGTGGTTGCTATGCAGAAACTCATGAAGACGGAGAACCAGCTGACGGGCATCCTTGTCGACGATCCCCAGAGCATTGATCCTGTTCTCCAGGCGATTGCGAAGAGTCCTGTCGTGCCTACTGCAATTGACGAGATGATTTAGGTCCGAGAAGGAATGCCGCGATTGCCTTTAAAAGTCCGTTTTGTACAGTAGTCGTCTGAATGTGTTGTCGCGCTTGAATTTCAGCCTCGAATATGGCGGACGAGATCCTCTCAAGCGTACCATGTCCGGAGATTCACCCCAAGATCATCATTATTATCAAGGGCCACGTCCGACATCAACTGCACGTCAAGCTCTCCGGTCCCGGGATCCCCGGCTCAAGATTCGAGTAGAAGATCGGCAAAAGAAAGAGAAAGAGAAGAACAGAACAGAGGTGCCAATCGTCCCTCCGAGTAATATTCTCAGTTTATTAACCAAGGTCGTCTGTCGATTCGGGTAAAACGGCGATAAGAACACGTAGAATACTTACGTTGGCAGCCGTTGGTGGGGAGAAGAAAAGCGATGGACGCGTAAAAAGGAGGTTTGAGCGGTGCCCACGCCTCTCTGGTTCAACAAGTCCAAAGTGAAGAAGCTAGATGGCTCTGGGACCGTCCTATCGTTCGGTAATGACTCTCGCAAATGAATCGGGTTGCGGAAAGACTTGTTCAACAGTACGTAATATTTTCAGCTCAAGGATTCGACTTTACATTCAACTGGTACGTAGTGCTAAGATTTTTTTTGCTCGCCGTGACCGTGGACGCCCAGCTAAAAAAACCAATAGGATCAGGACGGCGACACGGTTGCGGACGGAGCTTACTCACCCGCACAACTGCCACTGGCGCGCCGGCGAATTCTTCAGCCGCTTTAAGGGGCGCCCTGGCAGGAAAAGAATCAGAATCAGAAGGGCGAACGCAGAAGGACACGAAGTTCGTACGCTGCAGCCGAGCAAATCGTTCCCGCCCGTTCCTGTGTGGGTCAAGACACTGGCGGTAGATTTCAGTGAAAAAAGTCCAATGCCGTGGACATGCATGAACTCACCCGCAGTAGACGCCCGAGCCGGTGAACACGACACGGCCAGGTCCAGGGATGGTGCGTCTGTCGTAAAGGCGACCGCGAATGAGCCGCCCAGACAAGCGTGAGCGAGCTCGCTGATGGGGAGAAAAGAAAGATATTGACGCATGTTTGCACACCGGTGATCTCGGACATCTGCGGTTGGCCTCCGACGACGTCGTTCGCTTAGGCTAACTTAGGACCTTTCGCCAACCTTTCACCATACTTTATGACGGTTCCTTTGTACAAAAAATATTTTCCGCATGCATGCCAGATTCAGCGCGCGCGCGACCACAAAATTGCGCGCGCGCCAGGTGGAAGTTGTACTTACAGAACAATTTGCGACTAAATATTAACTCTACCACGTCAAAAAGCCATCAGAGACAAATTAAAACTCCGCTATAGGGGCAAGCCGATTTGCTCAGAAAAGTATATTTTATGGCAAGGAAAGGCCAACCTGCTTGATTCCCGAATCATCTATCTCTGTCCAATGCAAAGGTTTGTATTTTTTGTTATTTCTGGATCTCACTATCGCGTTATCCGGATTGGCTTGGCATGCTCAATGTATTCATGAAATATTGATCACCGCCGTCATAAATTCGAATATCCAGTTAGTATTTTGAAAAACATATGCGCCGAATAAAGCTCATCCACCCTCTCTCAAGCCAAACATCAAGAACTTTCCAAGTCCAAATCGCCTTTTTTCTTCAGGAACGCCAACAAGAGGGGCTGTTTGGCCACATAATCGTCCGGGAGGTTCGTCTGACTGACAAACTTGAGCTTCCCCATCGCTGTCGCATAGTCAGTTCCTGTCGCATATCACACTAAAGCGCGTTTGCTTGAGTACCTTTCTGCGTAACCAACACCACCTGGTTGAACGGGTCCCCAAGCCGCGGGATTCCCACCTCCGGATTCGCCGCGTCGTCAATGAGCACCTTCTGTGACGCCGAGAAGGACCCGGCGCCGGTGATCACATCCAGCGTCTTGAACTCATTGAACGCCGCCACTAGCTCATTGTTCCTGGCCTTGATCGGTGACAGAGCATTGGCTGTGGTTGTCATCTGTGTGAGCAGCGTGGCGGTGGGCAACGCGATCTTGGGCGGCGAATTGACTGGATTGTCGTCGTTGGCGATGCCCTCGTCAGTCGGCGGGGCCGGCCCATCGTTGTCGGATACCGGCTGTTTTTTAAGGAATCGCTGGAACGCTCCTCCGAGGCGGGACTGTTCCCCTCGGAACTACGGAGGTGAACAAGATAAATGCTGGAAGGGAATGAATGACAGGGTAGTACGCACCCTGTCCACTGTCGACTTGTTCATGCCCAGCTCCTTTACTCTGGTAGGAGACGGTTAGAAGAGTTCTGCGGGTTGTGCTCGAATGGCACGAACTGTAAGCCGGATGTGTCAAAATTGAATTCTGTGAAATGGAGAAAAAGTCTATTTATCGGTGTGTGAGCGAAGATGAACGCTCGGACCAACCTATAACGACTACTTCGCCCCTGTCTTTACACGCATTGGCGAGGAACGTCGTGCCGAAGAGCTGAGCATTTTCCTTGTCCGGCGTGAGATATAATCCACCTGTGGACACCAATATCCCTCAGAGATGCGCACAAAGGACGATTCACATGCGGGACAGCGGCTCACCAGACCAACTAAACTCGTTCGGCCAAATCCTCTCAGGCTGCAACGCGAACGTTCCGTTTTGAACCGCGCTCTTGATGGAAGTGGCAAACGTCGAGCATGTTGCATGGAATTGTTGTTTGGAGATAGCGCGTCCTTGGAGAGCGCGGAACTTCGCCGAGGTGAATTCTTTGGCGTTGTGCTGCAACGTTGTTCTCATGCATAGGAGGAGAAGAGAACTGAGATAACTTACGATTTCCTGTTCGTCAGCACGAGGTGCCTCGAGGTGCCTGTCCGCTGCGTGCCGAACGTCAGGGTCCTAAAGTCGTATAAGATAAGTCTGCTGAGGACCTAGAATGAGATGAAATACTACTCACGGCGGTATTGTTTATGAGACCCGCGAAGCTTGGAACAGCAAAGAAACATGCGAGAACTACAGGCAGAGCAAAACGCATATTAAGAGACGTAGGTGAGGTGCAGTCGGATTGTAGTTAAAGAAGGGCTTATATACCATGCGTCACGAGACAAGGGGATTCTGGCATTCAAAACAAGGAAGAATTGAAAGATCATTGCGCCTGTTGAGACACAGCATCAGGCAAAGAGCGCCGCTCACATATTATTATTGCACGCTGGGAGGGCATCTCGGGTTCATACTTGTCCTGGAATGGAATGTTCAATGCCGGATGGCATAAAGCATTCTGGATATCAGGAGGGTGAACTCATAGAAATCATGCAACACTAGCGTCCGGCGAGATCGAAATCGATTCTAATGACTCCTACGGGTCCTGAGCGGCGCGGCGACTCACCGCTAGTGTGGACATAAGTGGCGCTGCGTTTACGTTTCAGAAAACGTCCAGAACAGCAGCCTGTAGAGAATACCGTCAATGAGCCGGACTTCTGGAAGTAGCTCCATCTAACAGCTGGCATGAGCGAACGAGAAAAAAACGGGGGATTCGGGATAGAAGTGACCAGATGCTTTGTTTTTATCGGTGAGTTCTCGCCGGATCCCTCGAGGAAAATCACGAGCTGTGGCAGGGAGAGAAGTGTCGACGGCGCATAGAAAAACAAAATCTCCAGGTAGACCTACCTACCTCCCTCCAGGTATCGGATCACCGAGATCAATTTTCTGCTATGCCAGTCCCATGCACGCGCCTACTTGCCACCTACGCTGGGAGACACCATTTGATATGCGCCCCTTCTGCAGTCCAAGTGCATGCGGTTCATCGACTAGAATACTTGGCACCCGATAGCCCACATAATTACGAAGGCTTGGCACTCCCTCGGAGGTTGAATGTTCGCGATACTTAGATCCGGAACTGGGCGCACGTGTGACGCTGTTGGCAGGAAGCGAAGCTAACAAACGGCGATAAATCACTGGAGTTTACCGCTCCCCTTAGGGAGGGGAGATTGGTCGGGAGGAGGAGAATTCGTATAATCGTACTTGTTGAGCTTGGAAGTCCCACTGCTTCCACTTTGCGGCCTTCCTTCAACAGGCCCCCGTAAGTTATCCAGGTTTTAGTGAGTAACCTAACGAATTTCAGGCTGGGAACGGGAAGGCCCCGGAGCATCCAGTTCCATACTTTGATTCCGCCATTACTACCCTGATTTCTACTAGATACAAATGCTATTCCTGTGCTTATACTATTTGAAGATGCCGCCATTACGTTTTAATACGCGCCTCTAACCCCTATCTCGTGGTACATAACTACACGAAGCCTTCTCAGGTCTCACGATATGCGTCTCGGGGAATCTCCGCCCGATCCCCGCCCGGGAAGTTTCTGGACTGCTTACAGTTCATCTAGTGACTCCGTGCCCCACTAACTGCGCCGCTTCTTTCTTGAACTCGATACTGGACGTCCATGTGAGGTAGCCTACCAGTCTTTTCCTCAAAGTTAAGTGTCTGACAATGCACTGGATTCGAAATATATTTCCAGCACCGGCAGTAGCTGAACTCGATGGCAGTTCGAGTTGTTGGATCCGTTCTCACTAATCGAGCCTTAGGCTTCAGGGGCTTTATATGTATTACGGTTCCCCCGAGTCCACCAATCTCACCTCGCGTGTCAGTTAGCTAGACACCCTTAGGTTATTTGCTAACTTGAGGGCTGACAACACGCATCGGGAGGGGTAGTATATTCCAATAGATACTAGTGGCGTGTTAAATATAAAAATAACTGGTGGAATTCAGCTATCCAACGGAATAAATAATTGGATAAAACAACTTCGAGCTCCAGTCAAATTTGGACCCGTTCCATTCCACAGTGTGGATCAGAGGGTAATTACTTGGAGTCTTGAACTTATTTTAAATTCTTCTTAGTTTTTTTTACGGCCACTTTTCTGCTCTCTTGAGAACTTGTTTAAATTCTCCTTCTTTTTACAGTGCAAATGTGCCGTTTTCTTGTATTGAATGGGAAAGATTCTTGGCAATATCATGATGCAATCGGATGCATGATTCAGTGTGGCGCTTGTGTGACACAGGCTCTTTCGTTATGTTTTCGCCCCGTACGTCTGCAAGACCGCGGCTCGAAGCGCGTCCGTCTTCGAATTGTACCTCAATTTTTGCTTAAGGAGCCTATCACCAACGGGGTTACTACCAAATGTAACGAGTGTGGCGTCCACTGCTGTCCTCACACAGCTCACACTCCAGGCGGAATACCTGTCCGAGCCTGGTATAGACAAGATCTGCAACCTGCTGCTACCTAACCCTGCATGGATTGCACGTCTCGAACGACTGTATCTCAACTTGGACTCCAAGGCCTCCCAGAGCCTTCTCGCCGCGGCGTCACCAACTCTACGATACCTGAAGCTCGATCGATGTGTGCATTCATTCCCCACAGTATCAACCATTATATCTACTGATCATTCCGAGACACAGATTCCGCGCCATCTTTGCCCTGCATGCCTCATGTGCGCACCAGGGAATCGCGCTTCAAATCCCGCACTCCGGGTCCTACAGCCGTTTTCAAAAAAGTGAACTAGTTTGATCGAGAGGTGCTACTCCATTTCTGCTACCTGATTTGCCGCAGCGTCCTCGGCTGACCTCGGCTTTAAATACCGTCACTTCCGATAGTTGTGGATTCGGCCATTTTTCTTGTAATTCCAGCAAATGTCTTCAATGGTGACCTTTACTTATTGGAAACCCTCCCCTCCAAGGATGTTTGAGAACGATGAGCGCAGTCCAGACGAAAGTGTGGAGCGTCGAAGTTGATGGACTCCACAGCCCAAGCAGCCGAATCGCTAGCCGAGGATGTAAACTAGACTCGTTACCAGTCTAGCAGTAAACATGCGTAAGTTGAAAGGGATCCGCACCCCTCGATCAAAACTGGTACACTTTTTTGAAAACGGCTGTATATGCCAAACTCCTCAGGACTCTGGACGTGTTCGCAACGGCTCTTCCAAGTGTCGAGACCATCATTCTGAATTGTTTCAGTGAGCGGCACGACCTGACCCCCGCGGAATATGGATGCATTTCCCGCACCTGCAGGCTGTCCGCTGCGCAATCGACGGCGGTGTCGTCGCGATAGAACGATTCTGTGCTGTCTTTGGGGAGCACGTACATCAACTCCAGGGGGTCATCGGCTGGGTATACTAGTGTGGCTGGGATACGAAATCCTTGTGAGCGTGCGTCGTCGCTCCTATAAAATCTCGATACTCAGCTGAGAAATCTTGCATATGCGCAGTTGATGCTCAGGGTTGTCGCCGGTTTTCATCAAATAGTCGTTGAGCCGCACCGTACGCGTTACACAGCGAAAATATACGAACGACAAGGATTCCGGTTCCGCCGGAACGTCCCTGAACCGGTTCCCAATTGCTGGAGTTGTCTTCGAGAATTTTTTGAGGCGTCAGATCCAGAAGTTCTGCTGAAGATAATTCTGTGACCGACGGCGAGTGAATCTTGAGTGTTCATAGCACTTTCGAGAACACGCGCCTATTCGAGTTAGAACGATTTGTGGAGCAAGTAAGTATGTTTATCTGTGTTGATTTACAAGACTAAATTGTAAATCATGTAAACCCGGCGGATGCCGAGATCGCATCAATGTCCCAATCCGTTTAGTTACCGGCGTCTCAAAATTCTGTCGCCCTTATGATGCGGCCGCCTCACGCAAACGCAGGGCGAGTGAAACATCCAAATCTTCATACATAGTTTCCGCTCTGAAGCTAAGCTAATCTTTGCCCACATCTAGGACTATTCCGCACGCCAGCTCGACACTCATTATCAGAAATTCCTGTTCTGCAACACAGCCGTTCCCGCAAAAATGCGGGAACGAAATTTTTATCCCAAAAAATTATCCTCCCGAAATCCTTTCCCGCAAATTTGCGGGAACGAAATTTCTTTCCTAAAAAATTCACCCAGTGCGCCCTCGCTCCGACAACGCCGGCAAAACGCTGCCGCCCCCCGCGCTTGTTTGGCGCTGCGTGGCACCGCCGTCTGTTACACTGCCAACCAGACCGTCACTGGAGAGCAGTGGAATGACACGTTCTGGGTGATACAGGTCGATCCAGTGGCTTTCCACAGATCGGCAAACCACTGGAGAGCAGTGAAAGCGTCGGCCCGGTGAGGCGACGGGAAATGAGCAATGAAAATGCAGCAAAAGAGGTTCGAACTTGCGACTAAAATGTTATCCGACGGGAAGCGTGTTATCCAACTGCACCATAGTACAACATACTGTTGTGTATGATTGAGGTGTCACTATCGGCTGGATCACGGAGATATTAATGGATCATCGTCGCCTGGCAGTCGCTTGGGAAAGTTCCATGGCTGCAAAAGTCAGTTGCAAAAAAACTTGCAGCTAATAATCTCAGTTTTCATTTTCATTGGAATTTGCTCCCCCAGTCGGAGGTCCAACTTGCCCTAGAGCGCCGTGAACCACAGTTGATCGTGATCATTGTTCTCACAGATGTCATCAACCACGTGAAATGCGACAGTGGATTTCCAGTGCAGCTCCCACTGGGATCCACCGGTTTGCCGATCTGTAGAATTCCGGTGGAAAAGAAAAAAAAAACCCACAGATCAGACCTTTGCATTCCAGTGATTTCGTGTTCCACTGGTCTCCAGTGACGGTCTGGTTGGCAGTGTAGCACCGCGGCGATCAACGTTGCCACATCGCCCTTTGTCTCCCACCACCACCCCGCCGCTCGACCCTCAAGCCCCGCGCAACGTCAAGCGTCTGGCTTCTCCCTTCCGTCTGCGTATCGACGCCCGCCCGCAGGCTCCCCACGGTGATCATACTTTCTCGGTATTCCGGTGCGTCCACTCGTCCGAGGTATAAAATATCGCTCACATATTCGTCTTTGCTCCAGGCTGTAGATGCGCCGTCCAATCCCAGACGCCCCAACTCAAGACATATCGACCCTCGTTCACGTCCGTTCCTATGCTGCGATGGATGCAAGGTGACCTAGGACTCGGTTTTTGGTGCGTTGTTCTTCATCACTGACTTGCTTCTTTTTCGCGAATCCTTTCCAGTACTAGCGTCTTCCTCCCTCATGCCGCATATACGCATCCTTTCACAACCATTATTATTTCACAACCGTCACCCGTCAAAAACACAAATTTCGTACAATACTAGCAACACAATCCACTTCATACCTCAACGCCTTAATTCAACCTGCTAACCCACTCACAAAACCTGCAAACCCTCAAGAAAACCACTCAACTCACCCATCCCGCCACCGAAACCCACCCGGCCACCCGCGCAGGTGTCGCCTAGAAACCCCGACTAACCCGCCACCGGCCTGCTCCCTCAATCCGACACATACCGCCCGCCACCCTCGTCTCTCGTCCCGCCGCCGGGCCGCCGCCGCCCTCCCGTGCCCCCACCCCCGCCGCTAACCCGCGCTGCTGCTGCCCCCGCCCCCGCCCCCCACCGCTCAATGCATCCTCCCACTGCCCCCCGTCCGCCTATACCTCCCCGCCACATGCTCCCCACCCATATCTTATGACCCATCATATTTCATTGCACAATACACAACCCATCTTCACCCAAACCAATTAAAAATTGTGGTGCTTTAAGGCTTTGCTCCTTCCTTCTTCCACGGGATTCCTTGGGGAAATGGCAATACATTACGCCACCACCTTCGAGTCCCTTTGCGCACTCATTCCCTCTGGCCGCATCAGCCGCATCACCTATATTTAGGATAGCTAGAGCCTTTCAAAAAAGAAATCAGCCTCCATTGCACGTCCCTGACTGCGATATCAAGGACCTTGAATTAAAATATCCTGTTTTCGGATTCTGAAGGTTAGACATAGGCCCCATGCCTCCACCAAATATGGGACATATCCAATATACCCTTCCAAAAAGTAGACATACCCCGTAGTATAGCCAGAAGTTGGCTGTGTTGCAGACTGCCGCTAAAACCCCGTACAGCATAGCCCGCCCCCACACCGAAAAAACGATAGCTTATCCCTCGCTCCCGCCAAAACGGGTAACCTCCCATCGATAGCCCATATATGTGGGTCCATGCTCCCAAAATGTTGGCTCAAGCACACCGGTATTGACCCCTCCACCATCCAATATCTCATCAAGTCCGAAAATCCCTCTGGTTCACCTTCCTTGGTGTATAGCACAATGAAAAAATTTCCTAGGTTCAATATGTTTGCATAGCATTATAGCCCTCGTGATTGTGATCACACTGACCCCCGACATCACTTATTTGACCCCGCCAAGCCCTTGCCACAGAATCAGTAAATCAAAGTCACCTACCTACCCTGGCTAGTGCCGTGACATGAGACAACCGGTTAGTGAAACGAGTGCCCATACTGAATGGTTGCGATAATATACGTACACCGGGTTATATATTAGGTCTGTCAATGTGATGGGGAGCTTACACGACCGGTAGGATGTCGCTAGTACTCGAACTCCAACTGAAATACAACTCACCCAAGCTCCTATCCAGCATACTATCCATTTCATCCCCATTATCATAGTCGTCCCGGAGCTTATCCACCCAAACCTTTCGCATGCAGTAATCACAGTAGCCCCCTGAGCTAATTTGTATAAGGATCCGATGAACCCCCTTCGATGGCAGCTCCACCGTAAAACTGTTCAAGCGGAAGTCGGAACCCCGGTGGCGGTGATTCGGACTGCCGTAACTCTCAGTAGTTTTTACCCTACCGCTGACCGGCTCATCCCCCGGTTTAAGTTGATGGCTCCAGGACAGAGTGGCATCACCCCAGGACGACCGGTGCCAAATGTGGACTCGGAACATCCCTGGCTCGTTGGTGTTAACGAAGAGAACACCGGATCCGACTATTAGATCCTCCAACTTCATGGAATCCCTAATTGCTGTGAAACCACCGGTGAAGCAGAAGGAGAACTTTAAATTCGATGTTTCTGTATCCCACTCATTCGTATGTGCGTTCGTACCCCACGCATTCATATTCTCTTGAAGTAACACCTGTAATTCACTGGCATCTAGGTCGTCGGTTTCGACTGCCATGATCTGAGGGTTTGATCGTGCAAGCTCAGTGAGCTGAGGTAGCTAATGTTGTCACGACTCGGAAAGTCGAGTCGAATGAAGTCTGAGTCGCAAAAGTCTTTGATGCGACTCGACTCGACTCGACTTTATGCTGACTCAGACTTGCAAGTGGCTCGAAGTCGACTTGAGCCGACTAAGTCGGGATTTTTTTTTCAAATTCAAATTTTTGTCACTACAGTACTCTGAGGTACAATTCAGAGGGTCGTAACCAGTATTGAGTGCCAAATATTCCAAATTCACATAAATACAACATTTCGTGCTAATTGCCCTCAGGCATATCAAAATATGAGAGGTCCCGCAACTCTGAATCATCAACAATCTCTCTCAGAACGTTCCTTCGACTGTCCTCATCCGCTTCCCCAGCCAGTTGACGCAACCAGTCATCATCACCATCCAAATCCGGAACTGACTGAAATTCTGTCATGAAATTAAGTCGGGTCTTTTTGAAGTTGAACTTGAGCATTTGCAATGCCTCCATCAAAGCTGGACTTAAGCGGTTGCGTCGCTTAGTGTCCGTTTCGGCAGATGACGAGAATACACGCTCGGACGGGACTGATGTCGCTTGCACTGATGCGTAGTCCAGGAATAGCCGATAGATCCGGCTCCACGTCGCAGCCCCGGTTGTCTTGAAAATGCAATGAGAATGGTCATTAAGAGCCTAGATTTCACTTACCGTCCAGTAGCTAATCATCTCAGTTGACATGGGCGAGGGGATCTTACTGTCCATGTAATGTGTCATCTCAGCTTCGGCTGACCACTCGGTACTATCTGAACGATCTGCATCGGCAGAGAAATCCAAGGTTCGTGTGGTGTTACGAAACTGTTTCAGCCTGGTTGAAAGTAGGATCGATGTTGCAACAGCAGGGCGTGTCTGGGATGAGCTGCGAGAACCAGATTGAGAACGTGATGCGCCATCAGGGGGAGTCGAAGAACCGGAACCGGATGCTTGCGGATCCGGGTTTGTCGTTTGGATTTGATAAGACTGCAGCTGAACATATTCATTTCAGGATGGACAAAGTGGGGAGAATCATCAAGAGACAGACCTTTTGAATAATGATATCCTTTGCAAATTGCTGCTCAGCTGCGGTCCAATTCTTTCTGATCCATTCAAAGCGGATGCACGGGTTGATGACTGGTGGGAAGTGAATGAAAGGATGAGGAGAAAAGACCAACATAGCACGCACACATTGCAATGATGTAAGTATGGTTCTTTCTCAACTTCTGATAATACTTCTGCGCGATCTGGAGACCAGCGTCAATGAAATGAGAAATGTTTTGAGTACGCAAGACAGGATCTGCTTTCATGGACTTCCAAGCCTGCATGAAAAGTTCAAAGACGGGAATAATTGAGGCAAGCATGGGTGTGTTGTCAGTTGCCAAGCGACTTTGTACGTTGTGCGGTTGCTGTTGATGCAACTGAGTAATCATAGACACACTGAAATTTCGTCGTACCTGCAGAATCAACTCCATCAATTCCAACAGGTCCCAATGCTCCGACGTGAGTTGATTTCGCATAGCCCGCGCATCCCGATTGACAGAAAAAAAATCCTGAACGGGCTGAGGGAGTTTGAAGATATAAGAGGTCATATGGGTGAGGCACAAAAAATTAGCTCACCTGACGCAGATAACGTAGACGACGAAGCATATAAAAAACTGAATCCCATCGTGTCTTGACATCCGGCAAAACCATGAGGGGTTTGAGTGGAACAACAACTTGCTCAGTCCGACCATCACGTTCCACTGTCTCTGTCCACAGTTGTTGATCATTCCCTTCTTTGATAGTATTCAAGAGCTTGTCACGGCGCTGACCGGATTTTCGGATAAAGCCCACCATCCTCCGTGCTCGATAAATCGGCCCAGTTTTCCTTGTGCGACGAGTTGTGCGGGGAGCTAACAGCGCAGCATCCTCATCCTCCTCGGCACCATCTGTAGCAGTCGCCGGCTCAGTGTCCGTTTCAGGATGCTCCCCCTGTGCGTCATCATCCTCCATTTTCTTGATCACAGCCTGAGAACACAGATTGATAATGTGTGAAAAACATCGAACAAAGTTGTGTGTCGCATCAAAGTCAGGATGACCGTGGGTCTCGAGTGCAAGTTGAAGATGGGTCATGAAAGTCGGATTAACCGATGCATTATCCATTGTGAAGTGGCCGACCTGTTGCCATACTGAATGGGGACTCTTTGCGAGGAAGAAAAACATTTAAAAATACCTTGTCAATGATTTCAGCTGCATCTAGAATTCCCATTACGATCCGTGAGATCCGTGCACCGCTATGTGCCCCTCGAACACGGCGAAATGCAAGGAGGGCCTGTCGAAGGACCACATGACCAGTATCTGGCCGACGACTCAACCAGTGCACGGTGATTGCAAGGTACGGGTGCATTCCATGACTGCTCCACATGTCCGCAGTGAAACACAACCGACCGAGTGCAGACTGGGGGAAAATGAAGTGAGGTTTGAACATGTAATGTATAGCAAAGATATGCACCTTAAGTTCGGTTTTTAGGTCATCCCAGTACTCAACCCACTCTTCAATGATGAGAGAGCGGAGCTTGGTTCGGTGGGGAATATCTTGATCATTGAGTGTTTCGCGTAAAAAGAGAAGTAGATCACGGAACTCCCGGCTTTCGATGAGATTAAGTGACTGTGTACAGATATAATAAATTTGTGGTTTAGACCGACAGGGATAATGAAACACACCAAATCCTGTGCGACAATGAGTTTCACAATCATTTTGGCGAGATCTTTGGTCGAAAAAGGAATCCGTTGTGCTGCAAGCATCCGAGATTGTTTCAGCTTTTCAAGCGAGGCAGAAGGCATCTTGTTCTCCCATCCACGCCTCTGGATCTCAGCAAGATATTCCGGTGCGTGCTTTTTCTCAAGGTGCGCTCGTTTAGTGGTGAGGCTGCTTGATTTGGCATATACCACGCTGAGTTCAACGATTTTCAGTCAGTTATTGAAAGAAACATCAGCAAAAGAGTAGTATGCACCTGCATAAACGGCACTTCTGGGAACCTGACTCCAAATGTGACCCAAAAAAATACTTTGCATCCGGCGCTCGGGTCATCCTGGACAATACCGAATCATCTGCCCATGCAAATCCATTCTCGTCGATGGTATAACCAGTAGGTGGGCCACCTGCCACAGCTGGCCGCCCATGCAGAGGATGAGGACCAGGCTCAAAATCCAACTCACTGTCTTCGGGCTGGGCTCTGCCAGTAGCACGACCGCGACGGCCACGAGAAGCTCGGCCACGCTGAGCAGGAGCTGAACGGTGTGCTCCGCCACCCTGTCCCCGAGCTCGTCTACCCCTCTGAGCACCAACCGACGCATCAGGTTCCAGCTCCTCGGGCTCAGAATCATCAGAGTTCAGACTGATGATTTGTGCCTGTTGAGCGGTTCCATCCGCAGTTCTGCGTCGATGCCTAACTAATTGAACAGGAAACTCATCTATGGAGTCCTCCGATTCATTGCCCCCACCGTCAGATGGATCTGATTCTTGAGTATCCTGCCAGCACCGTTCTACCGGCCCGGGAGTTGCCATCGCGATATTCGAGTCAAGTTGAACTGCCATCTGAGCTGCAGCACGCCGAGCTGGTGTCTGCGGCAGAATGGGTACTATTGTACGATGACTGGAACCCTGAGTCGGAACAGGGGCGGCCGGAGTTCGTAAAATGGGTGACACCTAGAAGTTAGAAAGTCAGTATCAACCTCGTATGTGAGTGTCAAGCATGGAAGGAAAGCCACCCACAACCTCAGGAATACTGGATAGATTCTGCCGAGCTGGAAGTGGTGTATGCGGTGGTTGATTTGTGCCTGCTGCACGGTGTTAATATTTTAGAAAGAAAAGAGGAAGCAAATGTACCGGTCAAGGGATTGGTAGGAGCCACATTGCTCCGTGTTGCAGTAGACTCAGATGTGGTGCCGGTTGACCCCAGATGGCCACGGGTCGACCTTCGTGTAGTGGCAGGTGCAGATGGGTTTGCCGGGGGCTCAGCAGGCTCGGGTTGTTGCCGTCGTCGGGAACTAGACATTATGACCTGGAAGGGAGTGTGCTGCTGAGATTTGCTTTGCGAGTTCAGCCATCTTAAATATGGTGTCCAGAAAATGGGTCTCTGTATTTCCATCGGCCATAATTTCAGCGATTAATCAGCCCAACTTTGGCTCACCGTGCGCACTAAAACTTGTGAGAGTACAGACTCCAAGTTAGGGAGTCTTGGCTTACAATATGAAGGCGAAATGAAAAATTGAATCTGTTCAATGTCAAGTTATATGAAATGAAATAAACCGACGCAACTGCTTGTAATACCAGCCCGAGATGACCGAATCATTGTTCTGGCAGGATGCAACGAACTTTATACGGGTATTGTGTCCTAGGAGATGAGGTTCAAAAACCAGATATGAAGGCAAAATGAAAGTAGAATCCGTTCAATGTCAAGTTATATGAAATGAAATAAACCGAAGCAGCTGCTTGCAATATCAGCCCGAGATGACCGAATCATTGTTCTGGCAGGATACAACGAACTTTATACGGGTATTGTGTCCTAGGAGATGAGGTTCAAAAACCAGATATGAAGACGAAATGAAAATTGAATCCGTTCAATGTCAAGTTATATGAAATGATATAAACTGACGCAGCTGCTTGCAATACCAGCCCGAGATGACTGAATCATTGTTCTGGCAGGATACAACGAACTTTATACGGGTACTGTGTCCTAGGATATGAAAGCAAAATGAAAAATAGAATCCGTTCAATGTCAAGTTATATGAAATGAAATAAACCGACGCAGCTGCTTGAAATATCAGCCCGAGATGACCGAATCATTGTTCTGGCATGATGCAACGAACTTTATACGGGTATTGTTTCGTAGGAGATGAGGTTTGAAATGTTGGGCTGTTAAATGAATGAGAAGCAAATGAGGCGTTATTTCATAGCCTTGAAATCAGCACTTTGGCCTACTAGGATAGTGTGCCATGCATAACAAAATTATTCTATTCATTGATTTTTGTTGTGGTGTGTGAAGTCAAAGTCAAGTCAGCAGTGCCTAAGCAGGGGTGCATCGAAAAAATGAATTGTCTAACCAATTAATGCAACGTCGTTTATGGGGGGTTTATGGGGGACAGAATCAAATTATGGCATCTTCGGCATCGCGGGCGTTTGCCGCTCTGGGCAGACCTGGCAGCGGTCCCAAATGGGACATCCGGATGGGGACAATTCAAAAGGTTTAGATGATCAGGGCGGCATGCTCATGATGAGAATTTTAATCCCAGAAGCAACACAGAAGCATAGATTAAAATATTCGTGAAACCTCAACTTTGACCATCCCTAATATCAGTCAAGTTATATGAAATGGCACAGTAAACCGACGCAGCTGCTTGCAATATCAGCCCGAGATGACCGAATCATTGTTCTGGCAGGATGCAACGAATATTGTTTCATAGGAGATGAAGTTTGAAAACCAGATATGAAAGCGAAATGAAAAATTGAATCCGTTCGATGTCAAATTATATGAAATGAAACCAGCAAATCGGAACTCAGTGTGAGACAATATGCCCAAAAATAGCTATTGAACAATTCCGGATTATCAGATGGCAATCAGGATTACATCCTCACGATATTTATGGAGCGGCAGGTACGCAGAAAAATCAGCAGCATGTCTTCCAACCTTCCCCTCAACCCGGTGCACATAACAGTAGATTCCTGCACTCATGACCGTAGCAATCTCTCGGTGGTTTGTGGCATTGATGGTCCAGGTTTTACTTTTCCATAATTCATTATTTCTCCCAGATGGGTTTTCAAGCTTTCAGAGGGTACAACTCATTCTCGAACACCCGTTGGATATCGGGAATCATCTGTGCTGCCCATTGGCATAACCTCTGGATGCAGGAGCAGGTACACTTAATAAAGTTTACTTAAAACTTATACTTACCACTCTTACCTCCTGCACTCGGACTAGGCAAATGCAAAGCGCACAGTCAACAGCACGGTCTATGCAAAGTTGTGACTCGTTGTTACCACCTTCTTATGTGTCCTGTAGTTGTGTTCCGTGTTGTATTTGCCCCTATTCATGTGTCAGAACACCATTTTGATCAGAGGGATGGATCCGGCAATCGGCGAGCATGTCTATGATAAGTAATATCAACCTACCTACTCAGGTTAGTGGAAAAATCGATTCTAGTTGGTGGCGGACTTGTGGATTGCTGTTGCCTTTGTTCCAAGTCTCGAGGCACCTCTTCACCTGTTTCCAACACGAATCAGCAAGAGAAAAAAAAAGAGAGAAGCCACAAGTAAATCACTGAGCTATTCCAGGTCGTAACAAACTGCGAGACGATCCAGAGCCTGCTGGGTTATTGGCTTCTTCAAGAAAAGTTGTACATGTTGCACCGCAAGTGGTTTGCTCACTTCATGACAACACTGTGTCAGTGGGCATCATACCGACAGATAATTACTTCCCAGGACTTCTGAGACTCCTCTGAGATATCACATACCGCTTTTCTGTTAACATCTCACTGTAAAAACCGCGCAATGTGTTGTTCACAAAGTCATTCAGATATTTCGGTATTTGGGCTCATCCTGCACATTTAAATTTATTCAGATCACGAAATATGTTTTTTTGGGCTCACATATAGTGAAACAATGCTCCTGGGGAGTTTGGAGCATAGTCGTCCAGTGGTGGCAGATTGGCGCAAAAGGAATCAGAGCAGAGCGCGTTGTTTACAACTCAGTTGCGTGCCAAACACGGTGTCAAATCACGTGTTTGAAAAACGGTCATCTTTGGTCTTCAAACGGTCGCTTCGGCGATAAACGGTCTGGTGACCGTTTTCCATCAACCTTCACATCAGCGGGGTTGCCTCATCTTCGGTCTTCAAACGGTTGCTTCGGCAATAAACAGTCTAGCGACCGTTTTTGATTAACCCTCACATCAGCGGGGCTGCCAGTTACTGGGTGTGCTCATACTGCTGATTGATCCAAAAATCATAAATCACCCCCGACTTAAGTCACTTGAGTCGACTTGAAGTCGACTTCAAACAGCCCCGAGTCGGGTTGCTCGACTCGACTTGACTCGACTTAAAAATAGACTTCGGAGTCGACTTCAACGACTTGAGTCTCAAGTCGCGGCAACATTAGAGGTAGCCATTGGTTTGGGCACCGTAGGAGGAAAACAATCCTCGGGATGTCTTTGATATTGTCGAAGGACACCGGAGGTTCAAGTGTATCCTTCCAGGCGAAGTCGAAAACCGTGCAACCTCGAGCGACCATGAGCTTGAACAACTCCGGGTTATTGGTGCAGTCAGCATCTGGATGTGCCGCAAAAATCGCCTGGGCGACGCCCTCATTGGAGGAGGTGCACGTCCGCCACGTTGCAATTCTGGCTTCTGCCCATTTCTGTTCCAGCTTTAGCCTTGTCTGTGTCAATGTCGGCCCCCACTGATTCAGGATCATGTGTAACAAGCTTGAAGTCAACTTGTCGTTGTCATTGATATCCACGATATCCATCGCCACCAACACCTCAGTCAGGATATCATCTGTAAAGTTATGTGACTGGGTGGAGCCCGCGATTGCGCGGTACTTAACCAATCTGTTGACAAGCGCCTCTTTCCGGGCTGCGCCTACGCGCTCGAGCTCAAGCTGTCGCGCGTACTCGTGGAAAATGTGGTTCGGCGGTTTGGTTTTCACGAACAGGTATTTCTCGAAGAATCCGCACTCAGCCTGCGCCAGGTTTTCCATGGCCACGCTGATCGTGCGGAGACTCGGCTGATTCGGGTCGCGCACGTTCGACTCGGATTCGGACGCCATGAACTCGAGCATGCGCAGGTCCCATGCTGCATCAAAATCATGCCGCCATTTGGAAGCAAGGAGTTGTAATTTGAGGTATTCCTTGTCGAGATGTGTCAGTGGGGAATGTGCAGTGTCTGATGTGTACTCGAGCTCCGCCGTCAGAAAATCCAAACCCCAGGAGACACGCAGGCAGCGGACACGACCAACTCCTCCGATACGGTCCGCGATTCCTCGGGAATGCTCCGCAATGGCCGCGAACCTCTTTGTTTTTCCAAACTCGTGTTTTGCATGGAGCCTATGAACGCATTTTGCCGTCATGATTCCGCTGTCCTGCACTGTCTCCGAGGTCGCAGAATATATGGGCACCACCCCATCTGATTTGCCAGCGGAAACGTCCTGGGATGGCAAGTTATGCAACAGGACAAATGTGCTCCGGGAGTCCAGTTCGAGAACTGTTGTGAGGAGAACTTTCTTCCCGGGGCGGATGATCCCATCCCGCGTCTCTTCTGGACAACATGCGAGGGTATAGTAAATGGCGACATGATTATCGGGGTCACTGAATCGCTCCACTGGACCGGTGTATGGGGAAATGTATTCCAAGAACCGGCTGTCTGTCAGAATCACGAATGGATCACTGCCGGCGCCCGATATATGTTGTTCATTGGCGTCTACTCCAAGTATTCGTCGCTGGTAATCCTGTGCCGTGGTAACCGTGGGTGCAAGGTCAACGTCAGCTGGCAGTTGCAGCTCCAAGCTGAGACCCGTCTGTTCGTCCCATAGCGGATTAAGTAGCTTTATTTGTGCTAATTTACCATTAATTGGTAAAACGGCCGTAAAACACCGGCACTCTCCGGATTTCAACAGGATTCCGTGTGCTGCCAAATGAGGCACAATTGGTTTGATCGCCGGTTTGATTAAGCACGCTTAGCTCTGCACTTCCTCACTGCGTGCGTTCACCTCTCCCACGGTGTGCATTCTTCCCAGGCAATTGCGCTTAACATCGCGTTCAACATCTCGCATTTTGGCACACCTAGAACACTCAGAAAATTGCGCTGGTACAATTGGGAAAATTTACAGGCAGGGCATCAGGGCATCACGTCTGTGAAACACTGGTACTGAATTATCTGTTGGCTCAGTTGGTTATGACGCTCGTCAGTCCGTACACATGATCCCGCGTTCGAATCTGCTTATTTTTCCTTTTTTTTTTTTGCAATCTAAAAATATACTGCCCGAATCCATTTCGTGCCCTCCGTTTGGGGGCTGAATTCCCACTGAACAACGAACTAAACCGTAACAGTAGTTCATTGTTAGAATGAATTGACACCCTTGTATTGTATGGCCAGCTAACTAATCTTTCACGGCACTCAATTTCCCCAATAACACATATAACTGATCTAAATAGAATGGATCAATGAATTCGGTTTCATCCAATCCAGTACTTCAGTGTTAGTATATGGTTTCATGGCCACACAAGGTATACAGCCGCACCCAATTTTTGAACGAAATCACAGTGCAACTGGAAAAAAAGCTCTTATGCCCTTGTGCAGAAGACAGAACTCCGTCATATTACCCAAAGGAGCATTGAACAAGATTTCACCCTCACTAGTTGTCAGTTAGAAAAGACATGATGCCGTTCAATCAGATGCAGTGGCATATTAAGGATTGGGACAATTAAATATGCCTTAGCACCAACCTTGAAGCATAAATAAATTAGTTGAGCTACTTAATGGCATCATATTGGTCGATATATCATCTCATAACGGTTATTATTGGCCATAAACGTGCGTTAACGCGTGTTGTCGATGTGTTTTCGCTAGGGCGCGCATGTCACGTGTTCTCGATTTACCGTAAAATGATCCTGATTTACCGTAAAATGATCTAAAATAAGCGCTTAACGCACTTATTTAAGCTTAGTCGGCGCCTATGGCCTACTGAACAGTGTTTCTCCCACTGCCAGTATTCAAATCTCCGTAAGAACTTGGTCATGTCCTTGAGAAGAAAAGCTGAAACCGTTTATGAATTTTCAAAAGCTAAAGCCAGCCACTCTCCACTGGAAGGAAGAGTGTTGGAAGAGTGTGCAGTGCGCAGATGATGATCCCGCCATGTTTCAGCTGTCGGTGAGCTCCTAGTATCCAGAAATTTCCTTCCAGCTTTACATTCAAGCTGCACAATTCAAATTACAACTACTGTTCCTTACACCAGTGGGTTGTGGTCACGAACATTTTCATATTTCCACGAACCGGCCAAAACGAGTCGCCGAATCAGTTCTCAGAATAAATCAATACATCATTCCTAACAGATTATTTCTGACTTGGTTTCTGGCAGCAATATATGTATCACAATCTGTGGTTTGGTTTCAGTATTCTGTCGTCGCGTCGTCGCTCTGTTGGCGTGTTGTGGGACACGTGCCCGTGTTTCGAAACAAGGGCAAATATTGACCCCCTCTACCTCCACACTGGTTAACTCTTACTCGGCGAGCTTTCTCTGTCCTCCATCACTACACTACAGTGTGGCTGGCACCACCTCCAGTCGGTAGACACCCCATTCCTTTGCATCAAATCTCAGCCAGCAAGCGCCACTTGTCTCTCACCATCGTGACGGCTTGGCTGTCCTGTGCACCATTGGCCACCCTCCAGGCCCCTCCCACGGCTGTTCTATAGCGCCTGCACTCCTTCATTCATATGTCAACTTCATCTCTGTGACCCAAGACCAACTCTACATGGCTCACTGGCACTCTTGTTTGTGGTGTCAGTTACCCCGACATTTGCTACAATGTCAGGGAGAATGACATCATGAATGATACTCTTTGGTGTGTGTCCACTTCACTGTACTTCCACACGTGAAGTGCTTCAACTTCGTCAGTTTCTCATGGCCGACTTGCCAGATAGGCTACTGCCCCACACCCAAAAAGTGATCGGGTGAGTTACTTTTCGAGTTCCTGGTCGAATGCCCTCAAATAATTACAGAGCATGTTTAGGTTACCCTGTAGCCAGCGCACAGGCAGCTTGGCACGGTCATAACGCGCTGACCTCGTCACTGATTTACCTGATTGGGTGCCGCAACATCATTTTCTCGAGGAGTAGGTTTCTCCTTGAATTCTTGGCCGAATCCCTCCAAATAAAATACATAGACCATGTTTAGGTTACCCCCTAGCGATCGCGCAAGTCGCCTAACTTGATGTCGCCAGACTGTACCGATGTCAGCGACGATTTACCTGATGGGGTGCCGCCAAGATCAATTTTTGCGCAGTGAGTTTCTCCAATAAAATGCCCAGATCACGTATTTATTACTATCTAGCCCTCGCAGAGGTCTCCTAGCTTGGCGTCTCTGGTGCACATCGACGTCGATGCCCCGCCAGTTCCTTGAGAGGTGAGTTTTTCCTTGAGTTCTTGGCCAAATCCCTTCAAATAAATATGTAGACCACTTCCAGGTTATTCTCTTGCGAGCGCGCAAGTCGCCCAGCTTGGCGTCACCAGACCGCCCGTCGGCGACGACTTGCCTGATGGGGTGCCAGCTACATCAATTTTTTGAGGAGTGAGTTTTTTCTCAAGTTCTTGACCGAATCCTTTCAAATAAAATATGTAGACCACTTCTAGGTTATTCTCTCATGAGCGCGCAAGTTGCCCAGCTTGGCGTCACCAGACCGCGTCGACGTCGGCGATGACTTACCTGATGGGGTGCCAGCCACATCAATTTTTTGCGGAGTGAGTTTTTTCTCGAGTTTTTGGCCGAATCCCTTCAAATAAAATGCCCAGATCACGTATTTGTTACTATCTAGCCCCCGCACAGGTCTCCTAGCTTGGCGTCTCTGGTGCACATCGACGTCGATGACGACTTGCCCCGCCAGTTCCTTGAGAGGTGAGTTTTTCCTTGAGTTCTTGGCCAAATCCCTTCAAATAAATATGTAGACCACTTCCATGTTATTCTCTCGTGAGCGCGCAAGTCGCCCAGCTTGGCGTCACCAGACCGCGTCGACGTCGGCGACGACTTGCCTGATGGGGTGCCAGCTACATCAATTTTTGAGGAGTGAGTTTTTTCTCGAGTTCTTGGCCGAATCCCTTCAAATAAAATGCCCAGATCACGTATTTGTTACTATCTAGCCCCCGCACAGGTCTCCTAGCTTGGCGTCTCTGATGCACGTCGACATCGATGACGACTTGCCCCCCCCCCCAAATGAGTTCCTTGAGAGGTGAGTTTCTCCTTGAGTTCTTGGCCAAATCCTTTCAAATAGATATATAGACCACTTCTATGTTATTCTCTCGCGAGCGCGCAAGTCGCCCAGCTTGGCGTCACCAGACCGCGTCGACGTCGGCGACGACTTACCTGATGGGGTGCCAGCCACATCAATTTTTTGAGGAGTGAGTTTTTTCTCGAGTTCTTGACCGAGTCCTTTCAAATAAAATACGTAGACCACTTCCAGGTTATTCTCTCACGAGCGCGCAAGTCACCCAGCTTGGCGTCACCAGACCGCGTCGACGTCGGCGACGACTTACCTGATGGGGTGCCAGATACATCAATTTTTGAGGAGTGAGTTTTTTCTCGAGTTCTTGGCTGAATCCCTTCAAATAAAATATGTAGACCACTTACAGGTTATTCTCTCACGAGCGCGCAAGTCGCCCAGCTTGGCGTCACCAGACCGCGTCGACGTCGGCGACGACTTGCCTGATGGGGTGCCAGCTACATCAATCTTTTGAGGAGTGAGTTTTTTTCTCGAGTTCCTGGCTGAATCCCTTCAAATAAAATACGTAGACCACTTCCATGTTATTCTCTCATGAGCGCACAAGTTGCCTAGCTTGGCGTAACCAGACCACGTCGATGTCGGCGACGACTTGCCTGATGGGGTGCCAGCTACATCAATTTTTTGCGGAGTGAGTTTTTTCTCGAGTTTTTGGCCGAATCCCTTCAAATAAAATGCCCAGATCACGTATTTGTTACTATCTAGCCCCCGCACAGGTCTCCTAGCTTGGCGTCTCTGGTGCACATCGACGTCGATGACGACTTGCCCTGCCAGTTCCTTGAGAGGTGAGTTTTTCCTTGAGTTCTTGGCCAAATCCCTTCGAATAAATATGTAGACCACTTCCAGGTTATTCTCTCACAAGCGCGCAAATCGACCAGCTTGGCGTCACCAGACCGCGTCGACGTCGGCGACGACTTGCCTGATGGGGTGCCAGCTATATCAATTTTTTGCGGAGTGAGTTTTTTCTTGAGTTCTTGTCCGAATCCCTTCAAATAAAATATGTAGACCACTTCCAGGTTATTCTCTCGCGAGCGCGCAAGTCGCCCAGCTTGACGTCACCAGACCGCGTCGACGTCGACGCGACTTACCTAATGGGATGCCAGCTATACCAATTTTTTTGAGGAGTGAGTTTTTTCTCGAGTTCTTGACTGAATCCCTTCAAATAAAATACGTAGACCACTTCCAGGTTATTCTCCCACGAGCACGCAAGTCGCCCAGCTTGGTGTCACCAGACCGCGTCGACGTCAGCGACGACTTACTTGATGGGGTGCCAGCCACATCAATTTTTTGAAGAGTGAGTTTTTTCTCGAGTTGTTGCCCGAATCCCTTCAAATAAAATGCGTAGACCACTTCTAGGCTATCCTCCCACATGCCCGTAGGTCCCCCAGCTGCCTTTGCGCATCGACGTCGGTGACGACTTGCCTGATGGGGTGCCACCAATATCAATTTTTTGAGCAGTGAGTTTCTCATGAGTTTTCGGCCGAATCACTCCAAATAGAATACCCATGTACTGGTTGCCCTCTAGCTTGCGCGAAGATCCCCCAGCTTGGCTTTGTCAGACTGTCGACGTCGGCGATGGCTTGTGATGCCGCCCCATCAGTTTCCTTGAGAAGTGAGTTACTTCTCGAGTTCCTGGCCGAAACCCCTCGAATAAAATATGCAGGTCACGTATAGGTTACCCTCTAGCTGGCACGTAAGTCTGCTAGCTTTGGGGTTGCTCAAACGTGTCGACGTCATGACCGACTTGTCTGATGGTGCTGCCCACATCAGTTTTCTCAACGAGTGCGTTTCTCCTTGAATTTGTGACCAAATACCTTCAAATAAAATACCCACTCCACGTTTAGGATGCCTGTTCACCGAACCACAACAGGCGCCGGCCTTGACACAATACCTTCGGGTGCTGCGATGCTGAGACTCAGTTTCTTACATTTTGCAGTCATTCACGTGGCGCACTGCGCTGTTGGGGTGAGCGACTGGATTGGGATTGATATGAGCCTGTGGGTCCTGGTGTAGCACAGTCTGTCGATGTCCATGTAGTACAGGAATGATTGTTTGCCATCCCAACAGCTCCCGTGCCAGATAGGGGTAATCACTCTCCTTCTGCCACGATGGGAATTGAAGGTTTCTGGCCGGTTCGTACCTACCCTTCGGTTTGATCTCACAATTATTGATTAATTATGTTCCAGCTTGTTGCACCTGCAGAACAGACGAGATCGCTCTGCCAAATGGGCGTGGAAGAAGGTTTCGACGTCAATAGGCGCAAAACCGGGACCATTCGTATCGGCATTGATGCCAGGTGCGCCTTTCGGCCACTTTCAGAAGTCTACTGACAGTATTATTAGTATCTGGATGGTTCAATGCTGCTCGATATTCACTGGGAAGTCTCACTGGCAGGCTGGCAAAAATCCCGAGCTGCGAACACTGTTTTACAAGCTGATGCCTCTCATCGGAATCTGCGCCACCCCAGTCTTTATCTTCGATGGAGCTGGACGGCCTGATGAGAAGCGTGGAACTAAAGTGCTGAAGAAACCCCACTGGATTGCCGCTTCTTTCCAAGCGATGATTACTGCCTGTGGTTTCGACTCCCATATAGTGAGTTGTGATTGTTTAGCCATGGCTCTGTTCGATACACATGTATGTCTAGGCACCTGGAGAAGCCGAGGCTGAACTCGCATACCTGAACAAGAGCGGTCTTATTGACATGATTTTTACAACGGATAGTGATGTTTTCATATTTGGGGCGACTCATGTTATACGCAGGTTCTTTCTTATCCTCTGTCACCGGGACACGCTCTAACTGCTTGGTAGCCCAAATAAATTTGATTACGACCATCTTGCCCTGTACACTGCAGAGAAAATGCGCACGAGTCTCGGTCTGACGACGGGAGGTTTGCTCCTCTTGGCTGTCTTGTGTAAGGGCGATTATGGGACAGTGAGTAACAAACTGTAATTAATAGTCGTCACTGATCGTCTTCGAATAGGGATTAAAAAATTGTGGACCAGTAATCGCCCATGCGTTGGCCCGAAGGGGATTGGGTGATTCTCTGTTGCTTGCCGTCCAGACTCTCCCTCGCGATGGTCTTGTGGAATTTCTAAATCTTTGGCGGGCAACTCTCAAAAATGAATTGAGCAACGATCCCGGCGGAGTCCTTGGACGCCATTACTCATCGATGGCTAAGAAGGTCCCCAACTCATTTCCGTCTCTGAGCCTTTTGAGTCTGTACATCAATCCACGGACCTCGGCATCGTTAAATGGGGCTGGTCTAGATACTTCTTCCTGGGGCAAGAAGTATCCAGACGTGGTTGCTATTGCGCGAATTTGTGCCGACAATTTCAGCTGGGGTACAGTCCAGGAACTTCCACAAAAGCTCTGTATGCTTTTAATGCCTCACCTCAGCATCCGACGACTCTTACAGGTATGAGCCTTTAGTACTGGAGGATTTCTTCTGAACGAGATTTAGCCCGTTGACCACACCAAGTTTTTCCGTGACTTCGTTCTCGAAGGGGCCATGTACGACCCCCTTCCAGGCCTATCCTCGTTCATGGAGATTACCAAGCACGAGGCAGGTAAATATCGTGTAGTCCTCGCGACCTCTGCGTCTATAGGCCCCGTCGTCAGCGAAATTCGCAAATCAAAATGTTCACAAGCTGTAAACCCGACTTTCGATACTACTATTCGCATCTGGATTCCAGCATCGGTTCTTGCGCACACATTCCCAGAGATGGTTGCTGCTTTTCACAAGAAGAAGAATAGTGCGGCAATTTTGCTGGAGCGGCTGCCTCGTGTATGTAATTTTACTAATAAAATCACGTTTCTGACGGGCACCGCAGCTGTTGCAAGATCCGGCTCTGGCCTCAGAAAATTCGCAAATTATAGATTTGTCAGAAGACACAGACGACGATAGCACTGAGATTGACGGACAGGAGGGAGGCTCTGGCATCCGAAACGAGATTATTGACCTCACAGCAGACGATATGGCGAACTAAAATATATATAGCTACTGGCTTCTTTCAGTCGTTCTGTACTCCGACGAATTTTCATTGTTTTCCTATGTTAATATTTGATGATCCTGATATCTATGCGATGCCCCTATAAATTTCAGCGACCGCCTCGATCTCTATATTCACGTTAAACTTCTCATACTATGCCTAAAAACACTCCAACCGACAAGAAAAAGAGGGCGCCCAATGAAAAACCTACCAAAAAGCCTGGAAGGCAGAAAACGAGGAATAAGACGGCTGCTTTGGAGGCCCTGCAGAAGAACGCTAAAGCTACCCGCGACAAGTACAGTCAGGCCACAAAAACTAGTCAGGCATATTCAGGATACCTGGCTCGGGCAAAGGCTATTCTGATGGATATTATTGCGGAGCGGCGGCAGAAAGTTGCAGATGATCCCGACTGGGCGTGCCCTCAAGGAATTGATACAGACTTGCTAGAAAAGGCCTTTGACAACCCTCCCAATAAATACTCTGCCATTGCATTAGAGCTGGTTCTCACCCAGAAATGCATCACCGAAGGATTGGGGAAGAGCACTGCAGAGGGTCTTCACGGCGCTTTTGCAAAGTATTGGGATTCAATGTAAGCACTGTGTTCTGAATTTGTCGACTGGATTTGAAACTGAAAATCGCTGGCAGGGATGGGGATAAATATGCAGGCGACTATCATTACGATGAGACGACAGAAACTGTCACCGGCTGTCCCGCGCGAGCGGGTATTGTGGCCAGTCTGGTGAAGGTCATTAAGATCCGGAGTGTCGCCAAGGGGGCAGCAGCAACTCGAAATCATGCCGAAGCTATGACTGCCGAGGATATGACGACCGTCATGGACTGGTCTGAATCTGTTTGTCCTACTTCGAAAGTTGCGGATGCCGTCAAGGCCGGAGTAGCCCCGTCAGAGGTGGCTACCTCAGCGTTGATGGTCAAACATGCGATGATGCGGGCCTTTGCATCCAGCGGTCATACACTATGGACCAGGTCTGTCATGGAATAATCAGCTTTATTCGAATTCTGACCGCAAAACACAAGGAACTTTGAGGCTTGTGGCTTGCAATACGGGGACTTGACTATGGATTGTATCGGGCCATTGCCCTTTAAGCACTCGTTCTTCAAGGTCTTCCTGGACGGAAGAAAGGGCTGGCAGCACAAACAGGGCTATGACGGGACGCGCGAGAGTGAGTTTGATCACGAGGTCGTGATTACCGCTAATTCTTTATTCTGATCAAGGTAACACATACGAGATCTACCCACAACCGGACACACCGGCTCTCGATATGTACAAGCACCTGCTCGCCTGGATTCCGTTTTATGAGCTATGCATTGGTCGTAAACTCGAGGCTGATGACTATATTTTTCCGTACCTCGCACCAAATGGTGTTATTCATCCAAAGCGCGAGATGACACTCCAACTCTGCCAGGATCTTATTACGGAATTTACCCAAGGTGCTGGGTTACTTAAAACGTACACGACACATTGCTTCCGCCGCGGAGGTGCACAATATCGCTTTATGTTTGCTCCACTGGGAAAGCGATGGTCTTTGAGTATAGTTCGGTGGTGGGGCGGATGGGCTACCGGGGAACATGTAAGGAACACCTAACAGTTTGTCTTCAGATATCTGAGTTACTTCACAGGTCGACACATTGATGCGATATTTATTAGACTCACTTCAAAGTTATGAGACTGGCCATGGTGATGCACTCTGTCCGGTACCTCGAGAAGCTGACCAGAGTTTCATGGGAGATCACTTACTTGTCCAACCTGTACCCACGGCGGAGTTCCGAAGTGTAACTTCCCAAATCATCACTCAGCTCGGCAACATCAATATCCACGCATCTCATCTTCCTTGTGCTTGTTCCATCGCATCGACAAATGTTGCAACCAATCGGCCTTTGCTTCCTGTTGTGCAGGTTCCCCAATCTTCTAGTCCAGCCGGTGCGGCGCCCACAGACGGCCTTATTCGCGGCACTCCTGGCAATCCCCCAGATCGGCAATCCAGTTCGAGTAACGTTAACGGCACTCCTGGCGATTCCATGGATAGCCGAGGCTTGCCGCTGTCCAAGACCATCAAGCTCATCCCCGGCGTTTGGATTCCGGACTTGAAGAAGGGCGACAATGCCTGGCGTGAGGCCGTCTGTCAATGGGAGGAAGGAGTGCCTGCACAACAGGTGAAACCATTACGAGACTGGCCCAAGGCCTGGTACAGCGACGGGATGAGAAATGTAACGGGTACAAAACGCACCCAACGGAAATTAATTGCGGAGGAGTATGAAAGGTAAGTGACCATTCGGTTCTTTTAATTGTTGCTAAGAGTAATTTGTGTCAAGACTCGGACGAAGTGACACCAATTTTAGGGCGGAATACCCCACCACGTACAACCGAATCGGCAAATTGCTACCCGCTATCCAAGAGAGCAACAAACGTCGAGGTGTTACTCTTGGGCGGCGAAGCAAGAAGAGAGCTGGGGATGCTTAGATCCTTAGAGGAACCCTCTTCTGGCTCACGAATGTCTCGGGCAATAGCTTTACTTTATTCATATTTACATAAATCTATTTATCAGTTGACCATTCTCGAAAGTCGACATTTTCTGACTGTGTGGAAGTGAATCTCTGAGGCGATCTCTGAGACGAAGCTAAGGCGGTGGCCGGTGATCAAAAGAAAAGCATCCGCTGCCCGCGGCCTAGATTCCGATCACGGGATCACGGGCCGCGGCGGATCAAGGCCACATGACCGCAATCCCGGTAAAACAAAAAATATAAGTCCCCATAGGTATATGCGAAGGAGGGCCAGAGTAACTTCGACGCCTAACCATATGTACGTGTTGTCTGACGTTGAATTCTGCACTGTGGTGAAGCACCCAAGATATCCAACCGCGGTAGACGCAGTGGCGACAAAAAGGAGGACTTGGAGACATACGAGGCGGATGCAAGATGGGAAATCATCAGCCAATGTGTCCGCCACGCCCATTATACTGTCTGGTTCTTCTTTGTGCTTCATCCAAGAAGACTCACTGCGTTCCCTGGGCGCCGAGACAGAGGCTGTGTCCCTGTGCCGCGCTGTGCCGAGACCCGGAGGCAGACCCTGTCGCCATGACGGCGGCACAGGGCGGCACAGCTGTGCCGCCCTGTGCTGAACCCCTGCGGCGGCGACGGCCACAGACTCTGCCTCCCTCCCGCCACGCACCACGGCAGATCTGCCGTACCTTAGCGCTGCCTCAGCTTCTTCTGGAATCGTCTTCTCGTACTACTAGGCCACTATGTCCTGTATGTTATGGCTAATATTAGAATTTAGCTTCAATCAAAACTTAAAGTTGATTATCGGGGCTTGGCTTCGCCGCCGCTGAAGCCTGACCCTGCACTTTTCGATCCCTTGTAACGCTGGCGGATGTAGTAGGGCATCTGGCAGACTTTATCTCTTTTTCCGCCACTACCAGCACTGGCATGAATGCAATGGCGACGAGGGTACTATCGATCACCCACCTTTGCAAAAAAAAATTGATGGAAGTGCTACTCAAGCATTTGGAGTCGGATTCCTCTAAAACTTAGACAGAGTTCAAGCTATGGGTCTCAATGCTGTCCTCGAAAATTTCTAGCATTTACTGGCACCTGGGGGTGGAGGTATAAGCATGCCGATAAGGGGTCCGTTTTTGATGCTTTTTGACCCACCTTTGCAAAAAAACATCACGCCTGTCACTCCTCTGCCGATCAGGCCAACGTTTCAGCAAAGCTTTCGGTACGTTACGTACCGAACGCAGTGCCGAGCGGAGTTTGAATTTCGCTTCGGGGTTGTCACGCGTTGAAAACGATAGCTGGACACAAAATAGAAACAGGTTATTATTCAATAAAAAATATGGCCGTGTAGAGGATACCTTTAAGATTCACCTCCAATTTTTTGGGAGTCCAGGCATTGAGTGTAGCAAGAGGTATAAAAGGCCGAGCGTGTTTACACCTGTTTAAGGCTCAATATTGACAGGTTTTGATTTTTTTCCGAGGTCGTCTGGACACTAACCAACTAGAGACTTCAGTTGTATACCCATAGAGTATGGAAGAGCTCATATCTATTTTATCTAAGGGATAGAGCAAGAATTTAGGTCGCTAAAACAGTTTTTTGCAAAGGTAGACACTTTTGCAAAGGTGGGCCATCGATAGTACTAGTAACTAATAAGAGCCGGAGGCGAAAGCTGTGCATCAGGTCACAGGTGACATAATTGATGGGAACGTAGCCAAACACGCACAACAAGACGCACAATATTTGCTATCAACAAGTTACAACACTTTACAGTCTTACACAGTCAGGCATTTACCATGCATGTTGGGTATGTAAGACAGCCATAGGCAGACCCTGTTGCCATTGGATTGACAGACCTGTGCGTCCACCTGTGCCGACGTGTGCCGCCCTATCGCGGCACAGCCTTTGCCTCGGAGCCCAGGGAACGCAGTGACTGGCTGTGTCGAGAGTTACAATAAGTATGTGCTCTTCGAAACAGGAAGTTCACTTACCCGGGCGCTGTGGTAGTTCCGGAGTCATCCGGCGGCTTCAGGTTGCCTGCATCTGCACCATGCCATCCCATTTCTGCATCCTGTGGCGTATTTTTTGATTCACGGCCAGAGCTTCCTATTGATGCCTGAGATTTACTGTAGGGGTGAGCATGCATGGACTTCGAGGGACGATAGCAACACACTCGTATATCATCGGATCGTACAATGACATTTGGAGGATCCGTTGAATCTGGATCTGGATAATCATCTGGGATACAACGGACACTGCCGACCCAGCGATGCGCGCGAGCGGAGCTGCCCAAGCAGGAAAGGGTTTGGACGGAGGGGCATCTTCTATTATCAGGCGGATATACGGGGTGATGCTCAGGCAGGAGAGCAATGCAGTCGAGATGCACAGCTGGCAGTTCCAGTCGTAGTAATCGAACTTCAGTTGCAGCTGGGATTTGTTGATGTGCTTCTCTTTGAGAAGCTGGTGCAACCTCTGTGCCGCAATATATGTGGGGATCCGCTGTGTCCCGTTGCCCTTCACGCTCGCACTGTCCTCGTTAGCCGTTGCATTTATACCGTTTGACACGTTTGAGTGCATATTAGCATGGGGTATTGTCCCGACAATCGCAGTGACCGATCGTGGAAGCTTGAAACCTGCATCCGCCAGCATCTGCGCGAATCGGGGCGAGATGCTGGCGACGAGGATGGCAGCCGAAGCTTTGACTATCCCCAGACACCCAAATATCGACAGCGGCGTGGCGGCAGCGTAGAGGAACCCCCCCGCCAGCGCCTCACCCACATGTTTCTCGCACTGCTCTGTGCCGATGATCGGGAGGAAAGCAGAGATATCTTGGATGCCCGAGACCAGGCTAGCACCTGTATTGGTTTTATCCATTCTGCGACGCAGACAATTCAGCTCAGGTGGAAAGAGTATGGGTGGACGTACGAGGGGAGGGGCCGCCGCCGCAGCGTGGGCCAGAAGAAGTCCTGTCGTGACGTGAGAAGAGTATCGTATTTTGGCCGGCACGGCGGCACTAACAGCCGCACGCTCGAAGATTCTGCACAGCTCACCTGCATGGTCTGATTTTGGTCTGATTATCACCCGAAATGATGGTGGCCGCGGCGAAATACTGCAGCCTGGCACCTGCAGGATTGCTGCGGGAGGTAACAGTGGGTGACCTATCTGCTAAGAGCTCGATGCGGCTGCATAATTTGAGGAAAGCCTGGAACGGCAACATCGTGGCGAGGTTGTGGTGGAGGAGCTCGGTCAACATTAGCGCTAGGGCTGCCGCCCGTGACCGTTGCGACGGTTCCATGGCACCCGTCAACGGGGTGCCGTGCCCGTTCCGTCAGCCATTTTTACTCGACCTCAACGCCACGGTTGCGGTACGGGTTCGCAGTGTTACGGCCCGTTGAAAAACGGCCGTCACGCGTGTTCAACGGCGTAATTTTTATTGCAATCAGAAGCATTTTTCACCTGGTCCAGGAAGGACATCTGGGTGTTCTAATATGTTTCTATTTCATTATTTATATATTCTCTTCCCTCCAGTCCTCACAATACAAAGTCTTTGCACCATCGCAGCAATTGCCGTAACTGTGATGGCAATTGTAAGGAATGCTCCTTTCTATATTCCGCCCTCAATTTTATCTCGTTACTACATACTGATTACTCTCCATACAATGTTACTTCTGTAGATTAGATTAGATTAGGCTGTCACGCTGTCAAGAAGCGTGCCAGCGCATGATCAATACTGTTACTCTTTTACTCTGAATTACCACCCTTGCTTAAGCTTTGTACTCGTCGAGCTCTCTCCGGGACGCAAAGCCTTGAGCAATAGGCGGCTACGCCTTTATACATTGAGTAATGTATCTTCTCTCATTCGCTAACTATATTAGCAGGATATCTACAAATAGTTACGGTCTAATCTCGAGATACTTACGTACGACGTCGAAGAGCTAGAGCCAGAATACGGGAACAGAGAAGTTCTGTTCCCTTCTGAGCTCATAGAGATAGACTGTGTAGCTAGAGAAATACAAGGTCTTTACCACCTTGCGCAGCATAGGAAACTCGTCAGGATCGTCGGAGCGACTAATAGCAACTGAGCCTCACAGCAATGTCCAACTAAGTTCATTCAACTTCAACTACCTGTCGGCGGCAATTTCCCCCCTCTCTTAGACAAATGGCTGTCCGTTAAATATCTCCTTGCATTCTTTGGGCTTTTGGGTTGTGATGATGAGGTGGGGATACTCGCTGATTCAGTTGAATTCAGTTGAGAAGCTTTCTCAGTGCTTAACATTGGCTTAACGGTCGGTATATGTGTTCACTTGTATTATGCTGCGACAAAAAAAAACTTGGGAAGTACGTTAAAGCTCACTTCTGCACGTAAAATGGCTCAAACAAACTATTCTCAACCCGTGGGCCCGTCAACAACCCGTTACGGCCGTGCCGTACCACCGCCCTGTGAGGACCTCTCTCACCCATGCAACGGGCCCCGTTGCCGTGGAGTAGCCGTTAAATCGGAGTTTTATGTCTGGACCAACAAAGGTCACCAGTGTACACTGGTGGACATCCACTGTCACCGGTAATCAGTGCAATATGATGGAGGTGATGGATAAGATATTGCGCATCAGTGATGCCCACTGTACTGCCACGAGCATCCAATGGATTCATCACTGCGTCCTGAGCTGCATCCAGTGGATTGCACCATCCAGGATGAATTCAGTGGATTCACTGGATGTGGATACATTCATGGGAACATATTGCTGGAGCTCCGCGAGGCTACGCACATCTTGCAGTAATTACTAATGGATGAGCTTACTGCCGAGTTTGGGGAGCAAGCGGAGAGCGTTGATTAACGTGTTGTGTATTCTTCCTTAACTACGGTGGATTTCAGTGGATATCCTGTCAGATCCAGTGTATTTATGCTCGAGGTGCAGTGAAATCCAGTAAATGTCCCTCAAACTCCTATGTATTTATTTCTTAATCCAGTGGTTTTAGCTAGATTTCCTGTGTAGGTCGCCGAAGTTTAGTGGAAATCCTGTAATATACAGTGGGTTTATAAAGCAAATACACCAACATTTATGGAAGTTCTGTCACATCCTGTGGATATCTTATCCAATATGGCTAGTAAGTACAGTGGATTTCTGCCATGGGTTTAATGGATTTTACTAACTATCTGATCCGACAACCTGGGGCCAGGTTGTCTTCTTTAAGGCCGCTGCCGCCTTAAAGCAACAAAATATTTTGGCCAATCTTGTAGAATGTTTTTTTTTTGGGTTTCTGGTCTGAATCGGCTCCAACCTGGCCTTTTTCTTGAATGGGCCTGATTTCGCATTTTTTTTTTTTGCCTTTTCTTTCTTTTCGTCTGAATTGGATCCAACCTGGCTTCTTTTCTGTGCCCTTAGCCTTTTTTGCTACCCTACCCCTTTTTTCTGTACCCTAAGCCCATTTTCATTACTCTAACCTCTTTTTCATTACTCTAGCTACCTTTTTGCTACCCTAACCTCTTTCTCTAACCGCTAGAGATATAATTCCCCAAACGGGGGTCCCTGTTTGGTCGAGGTCGGCCAAGCCTAGGGACACCCCCTGGAGCACGTCTGGAATATTCGGGAGATCACCTTTGATTGTCGCCCGACACCATTTGGCTTTGTTTTGGGCCCGCTACGGCCAAACCCGCCCAAAAGCCCGTTAAAGCCCGGGGAGGGTCCCTTATATGGCCGAAAATCCCGGGGACACCTCCGTAGGAAAATCGGGGGGTCGGTTCGGATCAGTTTCTTCCTTTGGACCTAGCGATTTGATCAAGGATCCGCGGAGCAGTGGGGCTTTCTTTTTATTCAATATATGGTGCAGCGCCATAGTAGGTTGCTGTCAGAGCCTGATATTCACGTTCTGTGGCTGTGGGCAGTGGCTGCGGGTGGCTCTTCTCAACAGCCACGGAACATGAACATCAGGCTCCGATGGCAACCTACTAGGTTCCATGGGGGACACCCATCCAGACATTCCCCTCACTGGTGTTGATATTATTCGAGGATGTCTGAGCTCGCTCACCGCTGTTTGATGGCGACGACGATGACGAAAACATGAACTTGTCAAGGAGACCGATGAATATCTGTTCAGAATGTAAATACAAGCATTTTTCAACATACATGTATACCCTTCGAAGCTGCGTGCACCCTTGGTCGGCTGTTTTCATTTTCTCACATAAACCCATATTTGCACAAAAAAACGAAAAAAAAACGCTCAAGTTGTGAAAAAGACCGATGAAGATGTGTTCAGAATGTAAATACAAGCATTTTCATACATCCATGTATACCTTTCGAAGTTGCATACACCCATGGTCGGCTGTTTTCGTTTTCTCACATTAACTCATTTTTGGACAAAACATCACAAAAACCCTGAAGTTGTGAAGGAGACCGGTGAAGATATATTCAGAATGTAAACACAACCACTTTTCATATATACATGTATACCCTTCGAAGTTGCATGCACCCTCGCACTCTCGCTGACAAGTTGGGAGAGGTCGAGCGGGCGATCCTTCTACGTATTTCAAACAAGGACTTCAAACGTGAGTTTGAATCACGCGCGGTCCGGAATCAGTGTGGACGAAAGGTTCTGGCGGAGACATTGCTTCGCAGTCGCTCTCATAAGAGTTGAGCCTGGAACCAAGAACTCCGGGAATGTGGAAGACGAAGTCCGCAGTGCGGTAAGCTCAACCGCAACCCGTATTTTCCAGAGTTAAAGAATAACTAATACAGAGCCGAAAAGTGGCTACATGCAAACGGTGTAACAAGATAATGTACCCGGGACCGCCAAAGTCGCCTCAGAACCACAACAAGGGACATTGTTCTGACGGTTTCAAACAAAAGTTGACTGAAGGGGAATTTGCAACTTGGCCCCAACCTGCAACGATATTCACGACCGGTTCTCAGTTTCACCCTCTTCCATTCCTTGGGCTCATTCGCGAGGTTTACGAGCAGGGTGTTGACCCATCTTGCAGCGACCTGACCATGGAGGAAGAAGCGTTTCTATCCATGCTTGAGGGCCCTGGACGCGTTATTCAATCGAACGATCGCGCTGTTCTATTTAAACTCTTTGCCGGGTTCGACATTCCCTCATACGATCAAACACCTAAATCACTCTTCACAGAGTTGAACGGCATCAAGTACTTGCGCATTGACGCGCTCCGTAACACAGATGTACCTGTCGCATCCACGTCCTCTCAAATGTAATTCTTTATTTGGTATTCATCATAAAATATTCTATATGTTTCGAGGCTTTAAGATTCCAAATTCTAACCAATGTTAATTTTTTAACGCCCGAAACACGCGAGTGTCTTGAACGAGTCAATAGCAACAAGATGAATTCTTGGATAGTTCAAATTGTACTTCCATTTCAGCATTAAACTGCGACGAAAAAGGAGAAAGTATGCTCACATATTCTCCGAGTCTGCATGCATAATTTGGTCGTAGGTGTCGGTCTGCATAGTTTCTGGACGAAGATCTAGTCAGTAAACAACGAAGTAAGTAAGTATTAGAAGTTACGCATCCGCACAGCCGAGACCTAGAATATAGTTTCGTCGGGTGCATTGTGAGGCTGCAATCTAACTTGGATAATCCCGAATAGACGGTTGAATCAAGTAATATAAATGATTACGATGGTCCCGGGGCTCAGGAGTCTTGAATCGAAGCGGTATAGTTTTGAAAGTCTGAAGATAATGAGGTGAGTAAGTGATTGAACCAGCGAATAGGAAGGTAACAGAAAAATTACCTGCAAGAGCAAAAGTATTGGCGCATTCACGGGCTTGAAAGATACAAGAGTTTAGTAGGACCTGAGTAACAAAGATTAGTAGAGAACAAAAACAAGATAGAGAACTCTAGGGTATAAAGGGGGTAGTTTCGGTCTTGAAGCACTTGTCGGCGCGCCAAAGTGGGACATAGATTTATAGACATCTAAACGAAGCAGCAAATAAGCAACGAAACACTTGAGCGGGAAAGAAAGGATGCATACCTTGAATATCTGGCCATAATTCCGGGTTTTTTTAAAGGGCTCGTGAGGGCTTGCGTAATTTCGGCGAGAGTATATCTGAAGGTCAGTAAGCGACACATCAAGTAGTACAACTGCTTGGGATAGCTTACCTTCGATCCCAACACTAGCTTGAAGCGCTTGCAAGTCGGAGTAGTCATGAGTTCGCGGCACAAGGACCTGAATAAATAATAGGTCAGTAAGAAATAAATATAAGTAACTCAACGGGGAAAAGGGCATAGTTTCGCGCGTTGAAGGGGTTGCAAGGGCGCCGGAAAAAGAGTCGAAATCTAAATACAATGGTCAGTAAGTATACGAAATAACGAGTTAGAAGTCTTAGAGATCATACCTACCAGTTTGTCGCCCGGTCTAGAAGGTCAAGACAGTGGCTATGTCCCTGGCTATGTCCACCATCACCAAATCCGGAAAAATATCACGAGCGCTCAGAACCGAATACGATCCTGACATTCCTCACAATCCTCACCATTCTGGTAACACAGATTGTGATCGCTGGTATGCGAAGATCTAGATGTGGGATCATCACAGAACACACAACTATTGTGTGGACCACGACTGTCGCAACCACATAGAAGCTTCTATGCCATTCCGAGCGGTTGTTGTGTGGAATGAGGATTGTCGAAGGCTCCAGTATTATAGGATAATGTTCTCTTGACTTTACATTGGGGCACTCGTTAATGGGTCCAGAAAAGTGCGTTGATATTCAATAATACTAAACTAGTGACTAAGCCCCAAGCTCACGAGCAGCGCGGCGGGCGATGGTGCGAGCGACCGAAGAAGAGGTGGGTCCTATTATACAGTCCCCATTGCAGAGTGCTCTCGAAGACGTTCGTATTCCACCAATCCAGAAGGCGGTCAACCTCGTGCTTTGCAATTGGGCCCAGCTTCACAGTATGCGGATGCGCGCCGAGTCCTGCCGGGCCGTTGGTTGGTTATTCAAAAGCGCGCTACATTTTGAAAGATATTATTCGACCTGCCTAGACATGAGAGTTTCATAATGAAAGATAGAAAGAACGGTGGGCGTTAACAGCCAGGAAAGCACCAAAAGTAAAATTATCTTAGACTATTTATGCAGACACACTCGAACTCGCGAACGCCGCTAAGATAGCCGTCGTCCAAGACGCGTAAGCTTCCGGTTGACGCGATATTGTAGCCTGTTCGATGTGAATGAATTGCCCGGTGGCCAGCCGAGCATTGGAGCCCCCGGCGCAAACGTCCACTTCGGCGATTCCGTTGATTAGGCGGCCAAAGACATTTTCGGTAGCAGTCAGACTGCACGAACTGTCGGATGGAAGGGAAATATGCCACATGGGAAAGGCCGACATGAGTTCCCTTTTGAGTCTTTTTATGGGGCGGTCGGTGGAATCCGTGTACCACGCAACGGAAGTGGGACTGTTCCCTGAGGTTCATGGGTGAATGTGGGTCGGTATTCGTGTTGAGTAGGACATACCAAGACCGGACGAGAGGAAAATCGTGTCCGTTGGACATGTACTCGCCGCTTTTCCGTGCATTTGAATAAAGGCACAAGACTGAGGAGGGCATCCACCGTTGGCCAGCTGCCACTCCCTCACCGTTTTCGCGGCTGTGAAAAACGGTTGTTTCTGCAAGCATTGTCTGTTAAGCGACTTCGTTGCAATTATAATGTATACTTACAACGTCGTGCGCTGGGTCCGTTCTGAAATAAACCGTCGAGTTGGATGTCGGAGTAATGCAATCGGTAGGCTTCCGAAAAGCGTTACGAGAGCGGCCGGCAACTAGGAGGCTCTTGGCTCCCGTCGACTTGAATAAAGCGCCGGCTTGCTCGGGAGTAAATAGGTCAAATGCGGGGTGGGGTGCAGATAGGTGTATGGTGCGCAGAACTGCGGCACGGGTGGAGGGGACAACCACAAGCCCCCATCCTTTTGCATAAAAGCCATCTACGGTGGTGGATTCTGAGGCGATGCAGTATTCTGGGCCCGTCGGATCCGCAAAGAGCGAGACGCTGTAGATACCGGATAATGAAGCTGGGACGACCACTGAGGCGCAGTTTCCATCGACGGAAATAAGAGAAGACACGAGCTCAGTCCACCCCGCGAGTTGTTGGGGATTTGGCTGAGCGGCGTTATATGTGTCTTCGGTGTAGTGCCCGTCGGGGACGGTGTACGCATCAAAACATGCGATCAAGTCCTCGAAAGTGGCTATCGAGTTGTGGAGACAGGTTACTTGTCCCCTGGTGCCGCGAAGTGCCACAAAGAAGCTGAGGATCAGCAAATGCAACTTCAAGTTAATCATCCGAATCGCTCGTGCTGCAGCGGGAAATTTGGGAATCAGTGTTGCTTTTGAGACGTGGGTCCAGCGATTGGAATCCGGGCTAATAAGTAAAGGTGGTTACTGCGTCCTGAGCTTGTCCTGAGCTTAAATAAAAATGAAAATAAAGCGATCAACCAGTTGTTTTACTCAACCACCGCTCAGGACGCAGTAACTGAGCGCTGGTTGAGCCGTCCTGAGCGGTGGTTAAGCAAAGGAACTTGTTGATCGCTTTTTTTATTTTATTTTTAAATTCCGTACGGATTTGCCCGGACGCCGAATTACTTGGCTTTGGGGCCATTGCAGCTGCATGGCAGTACGAGTCCTTTATCACCTTCTAATCTCACAGTGCAGTGACAAGGCTCTGCAGCAGCAACGGCAAAGTCAACTAAAGACTAAAACTAACCATGGTATGATCTACTCTTGTGCTTGGCTTGCTTGGCCTAATGCCAAGGGCTGGGCCAGCCCAGGGCCGTGGCTTCATCAAGCTGTTGGAATCAATAGGGCAATCCAATATTAGCAGTGAACCCGTTGCAAACACGCGGGGACTTCTTTATTGTATACAGTACTTAAAGAGTAATTAAAGTTATATAATAACGGGTATCAACTTGGCATCAACAAGAAAGCTCGATCAAACCACCAAAGATACATAGCACTTTTGAGGTGGAATTTAAACAAGTGATACATAGCGGGGGTTTAAATTCAAATCATGAGCCCCCGAAAAGAAAGGCCCGATACCAGTGTCTGTGCGTGAAAAATAAATAAATATAATAAATAATAGTAAAGGGTCGCTCCTCTATACATCTGATGTTGTGCTTTGGCGAAGTGGTTATGATGGTGTATCTTATGTTTGTTTTGTTTTGCGGTTGCCGGTTCGAACCACTCAGGAATTCTTTTCTTCTTTTCTTCTCCATTTCTTCTGTCCCCATTGCCAGAACTTGAGCCATATTTAGCGCATTCTGGTGGCGCCTTGACTGCATTTTCATGAGGGGATCTGCGGCAAACACTGGTTGCTAAATTCAACAGTCCTTAAATTTGAATTGAGTGTTTCAAACTCCTGGCAAATATTTTATGAGCTGGTTGATGGGCTGATCCAGTTGGAAGCAGACTCCTTCAGCCTCAGCCGATACTGTAGCAGGACCTTCTACTACGGAAACAGCTAAAAATATGTGATACACCTCGTTGAAGAAGTATTACATTTACATACGTACAGGCACGCAAATGTTGCGGCTCAATCCTATATCACCCCTGCTTTTGCTTCCAGCATCTAAAAAAGAGTGATGGAAGTAAGTCTTGGGCACTGACAGGATTGAAACGCTGGGAATTTTGGGGTCCATTGAAAGAGTTTGCCTCATGTAAATATTTGTTTTTCTAGTCAGAATAATAAGTGTCGAGAAATAAATGTAAAACCAGGTAGGCAATATAAACAAAACCTAACCTTGTACGCAAGCTCATCATTTGGGTTATATTCAGTCTTTAACAAGCGGCGCTTCGTTACTTAAAGTCACTGGTTAGATAGGACTGTAGTGGGTCACTCATTTTCATATTTTGAGCGCTTGTTTCCAGTTGAGTTGAAGGCAGCTTCATTTGCCATGAAGTGGCTGAAGACCTGCTTCTCCAAAATTGTATGAACAGGAAGGACAGGTTTACGCGTGTCCTGATGTGAAGCCAAAAAATGGCTGTTGTTTGAAGTCTGTTGCTGAAGCAGATGCATCCATGTTGGCATCGAGGCGAGCATTAAAGGTGTGGGAAGAACACCAGAGATCATGATCAGTGGTGGGAGTATAGAGGCTGCCGTTGACCCAATTTGGGACTGGTGCACGGCTGGCGGGTACAAGATTATCGACTGCATTTAAAAAAATTTGGTTTGTGGGCCAAATACAATGTCCACGGTACGGGATTCAGTGCTAATAAAAGTCCCGGCCTGGATTAAATAGGGTGTAATAGATTGCTACTGATGGGGCATTGCGCACGCAGGGATTAGAAGCTGTTTGGTCAGAATTCATTAGAGAATGTGAATGGTGGTTAGTCAGCGTCGCAGATATTTAGTGGTCAGCTGCTTGCATGTGCGCGGCGCCAAGCTGGTTGGTTCATTGTTACTCTGATGCTGAGTTTACAGGAACTGAGGGTGAGTTGATGCCTCACATAGATGAAAGAGCACGGTGAGGTCAGTATAGTTACCCTCGGGCGCTTCGGGAACTCCGCTGGGTCAGCGCCTCAAGTGGCACAAACTCATTATATGGGAGCAATGGCGTTCCTGCGGCCGTTGTGGATGAAAAATGGTATTCTATCAGCAGTTCTTGATGGACTGAGGAGAGTAGGAGTTCAATAGAAAGGCAGGACCGAGGAGAATCCGATTATGAGGTCCTTTTTTCCTGCACCACGATATATAAAAAGCATTAGCATCATATACGGTGAACATCTGTACTTTCAGCATGTTAGCACTATTTTATTCACAAGGGGTGTGGCTTACGGATATTGGACCTGAAATTTTGTAACATTGTCAGGATCAGTATTCTGACGGGTCTGAAGGTCACCCGCTGACGGGGCACACCGGAAAAACAGTGCAAGGAAGGGCTGTGGTGAGTCGTGTTGTGTTGGCTGCGGAATGCAGTCAGCGTGGATTTTGTGCCCCTTTTTTCTGATGCTGGATTGAGACATGTGCATTGGAGGGGGGGGAATCCACAATGGCAATATGCCTAGTGGCCGTTCTGATGTTCTAGCATAGTCAGCTCATGTGTGCAACGAAGAATTGTTTAAAAACTGGAATAATGCTAGACTACCGCTCTCCCACTCACCTTCTCCGGTATGGAGAAGTGCCTCTGGTGCAGCAACGCCCATGACGCTAACAAATTGTGGCAAGCGAGGTGTGTTTTTGCCGCTCATTCTTTTCTTTTCGTGTTACCTTTCGTCCCATCCTTCCCCACCTTTCTCTCTTCCTATTTTCCCTCTTTTCTATCCTGTTTCCTTTCTTTATCTCCTCTATAGCATCCTGACACACTTTTCAGTCATTCCTCCCACCGCCCGCCGTGCACGCCGTCGGTCACCACATTGCTCCAGCATTGTATGCGAGAAGCACTGCGACCAACAGCGCCGCAGGCTATCCCAGCCGACCATCTGCAGGAGCACGACACCGCGGACGATGCGTGCAGCGACTACGAAGCCGCGGCACGCAACCGCGATATGCTGCACGACTGCGACGTGCCGCACTGGGCCGCTACACCATCCCGACCCTAGACTACGCCCACGCGCTCGACACCGCGCCTGCGCGCACCGAAGACACGACGCGCACCATCGGTCGCCCGCGCAGCGGTGTTCCTTGCCGCTCACACCGCCTGCGTTGCCTCCTCGCACCCCCGACTATTCCCCTTCGACTATCGCCCCCACCGCTCCACGGCGTCCGACGCACTCTCTGGTACCACACACAGCACCTCCCCCATGCCCAGCGCGCGCCTAACCCGTTCGTCCTCGTCAGCACCGCCATCGTCAAGTCCGTACGGAAACAACAATGCACCCTCCGCTGGTACGGGTGGGTTACACCTGCACGGGCGCGCGCGGCAAGACGAGGGCGGGAGAATGAGTACGTGCCGGCCCTCTGCCTCTTCCGCCCGTCGTGTCGTCGTGGTCGGCGGGGGGGAGTGTGCTGGGGAGGCGGCGCGATCGGCGGGTGGACATGAAGGGGAGTAGAAGGCGAGTCATGCGCTCGCCGTCGCCGTCCCTCCTTCTTATCGGCCCCGTCGTGTCATCGAGAGCGAGTGGAGGAGGCGGACATACCTGCTACCCACGGGGGTGGAGGCTGGTGGCGCGCGAGCGGCAGGTGTCGTTCCTCATCGGGATGGAGATGCGACCGCGTCCGAGAAGGCAGCAGGATGACAAGGGAGGGACTACGCAGCGTGGGTGCGACGACGCGGACAAGTACGTTAATCTCATTTGGTATGAAGGGATGGACGCATGCTCATTAGGCCTTTGAGTTTGTGTTAAAAGGCCATGGTATGGCGCGGGCGGCGGGCGATCTGCGGGGTGTGGGTGACCGTGATGGCGCGTGGGTATTGCCAGCGTTCTCGCCCTCCTCGCCTTCGCATGGGTCGGTCGGAGGCGGACTCTCATTCGCGATACTACACTAGTGTTGCCGGGGTTCGGTCAGGTGCGGTTTTTCCCCAAAAAATCTGAACCCCGAACCTAACCGCAGGTTCGGTTCGGGCATTTCTCCGAACCCAGAACCGCACCTCAGGTTCAGTTCGTAGAGGTTCGGTTCGGGGTTCAGAACCGGTTCGAACCTCCGAACCCATTTTTTCTTTTGCCATTTCTTTCAAAAAGATCTTCACACAAATATCATTGGTAGAGATGTATACTATTACTCGTCGGCTTCATCCAAATAATTGAAATAAGATAGTATGCGCTTTGTGGCCTCCTCTGCAGCTCCGATTTGATTACTGCAGCGGGGTTTTCGGGTCATTTACTGCGTCCAGATTACTTGTTAAACTGAAACCTGGGAAACTCCTGGAAATGTCGAAGAAAAGCCCCGGGGGAGCAGTTTCCAGTCATATAGACCGGCAAGTGGCGGGGATTGAGGACGGTATAAAGCAGCTGAGAAAGATGTCCCGACTCATTATTGAGGTTATCATGATTGGCATGCACTTAGGACATCAGGAAAACCCTCCTCAGGTAATTTTCGAATATTTTCCCAAACTTTTCGCATATTATCGAATATATCTTCAGTTTCGGAAATATAGCCAAATTATGTTACCCCCCGGCGACATTTTTGTAAATTTTTGGAAAGTTTCGTCAGTGTTTCTGAACTTAGAAGTGAATCAAAATGCATTCACAGTACTAAGTAGTAATACATGGGCGACCGTACAGTAAATAAAGAAGTGTCCCAGTTTGAGCAGCCCGCATCGTGACGATGAAGGGGACTTGAAGGTGTTGCTTGCTGTTTGATAGGCAGGTGCGATAAGTGGGGGCGTAGTCGATGGCGTAGACGGCGGGGCCAGAGAACGCACGTGGGGGAGGGGAGCGAAGCGCCGGCGATTTGGAACGGGCGGCATACGGCGAGTGGGAGGCGGTCGCGACGGCAAACGGGACAGGGTGGGTGCGCGGCCGACGGCGGAGACAGCGGCTGAGAGTGCATGTGGGCCTTGTGCTGTGAAAGGAAGTCGTACGCCGCTTGGATGTGTGCGCAGGGCGAGGAGGACCTTGACGATGACTTGGACTTGAGAATTTATTGCAGGCTTGACTTTGACAAGAGTATGGGGATCCAAAAGAAGCTTGAGGAGGGGGTAAGGTCTTGAAACTTGAAGAGCTTGCGACATTGAGAGGCAAACTGCGACGTTGGATGAGTGCCTGTCAGCGGGTCAAAGAGAGTGTGCTTGAGTCCCAGAGATGGCGCAAGTAGCAGATGGCGGCCGACAACAGGTGGAATCATCATGGTCTGGGAGCGCAGAAGAGAAACGACAGTGGGGCAGAGAAGTGGGGGATGGTGGATGGTGGGAGAAAGGAAGAATGGGACGACTTTTTCGTTGCCATTTGTTTGACGTTCCGTTGACGTGATCGGAGTTGGTCGGAGTTTGAATGACTTGACATTATTCGCAAATCTCGGACTCTTCCGAATGAGTGTGTTTTGGCTAAAAGTTGGCTAAAAGTGCGTTTGTCGCGGTATGTTCAGCTCTAAAGGCCACGAGGAGATTCTACATCATAATCCGCGGTATTAAGTTTTTGTTTGGCAATATTTCCTCAAATGTTCTCCAATGTTACACTGCCACCGGACGTTCCACTGAAATACAGGGATCGGGCAATTTCAGAAATTTGCAGAACCCACGTGACCAAATCCAGTGGATTTCCAGAGGTGTACGAGGCTGTGGGCTGACAGTGGGCAATTTCACTGGAATTCCACAGGCCATTGATGGGCAAAATAATGCCAAAATCGCGCGTGCCAAAAGGTTCGAACTCACGGCACAATAAAAGTTCCCCATCCAAAGAACACCACTGATCCGACTGAGCCACAACACCGTTAAGACCTGTCCTATTTATTCCCTCATGGCCCTTGGGATTCGAAGGTACTGCTTTAAAGGGCTTTTTTCTTCTCGTCGGTCCGTCCCGAGTCCGTCTACAGTGACAAGTGAAACAAAATGGCAAAAGTATAATTGATTGCTTCACACCGCAGTTCTAGCGCGGCAATAGGGTAGAAAGCAGAGGACAACTTCCGAGTCACACATGCAGGTGAAGACACCATGACTGGGATATATCTGGGGGAGAGTGTACACGGGATCACAGATATGAGTTTCAGAATCCAACAGATCATGCCACTGGATTTCCACGGCCTCGTAAAGTTGTAGAAATACAGTGGATGCTCCAGTGAAATTCCACAGACCCGATTCTGATCTTCCACAAACACGTGATTCTCTGCATTTCAGTGGAACGTCCGCTGGCAGTGTAGTGATATGTTTTGAAAATGTTCATGAATTTTGGAACATTTGCGAAACAAAATTGCTTGTAAAATAATATCCAGAAAACTTCCCAAAATTATCTCGGGGGGGGTTTTCCTGATGGAGTCGGCATTGCTCAAAACAGCGCAGTTTCTAGCGATATAGACCGATGCCAGCGGGAATTGAGGGCGGCAGTGTTGTTTCCACGTTCCTATCACGCACTTGACTTCAAAGAAAAAAAGCATAGGAGGCCACTAATTAGAAGAGCTGACGCGTCGTGATAATATATCTGTCACACAATGGCTCGGCATCTTCCGGAGCCCCTGATACACACGACAAAATGACACTAGACCACGGTTAAATTTGCAAGGCATAGAAGCCTCAACTGGAGAGGGTTCGAACCTGTTCGAACAGGTGCGCACCGGCTCGCAAAAATCGAGGATTTCGGGAACCCTGAACCGAACACGGGGTTCGGTCCGGTTTTTATTGGTCATCCGAACCTGAATTCAGGTGCGGTTCGGGTCCGGTTCAGGTTCGGCATCGGTTCTGAACCCAACCCCGGCAACACTATACTACACACACATGCACCTCCCCCGCAATCACGGTGAGCAGCTCCTTCTCACGTCACGCCCGTCCCTCATCCCTAATTTAATCCATCCCCCTTCGTCTCCTCTGTCCTATACAACGTTCGCTCTCCCCACCTCCCTCCATCCACATATGTCCGACATCATCCGCTTTCGGAACCAGCTTGAGTATGTATCGGAAATGGGCGAAGCAGACGATCGGTTATCGATGAGCTCGAGGACGGTGCGAGGATACTATGAGTTGGCCCAAAGCGTGTGGATCGTGTTCTTTTATATCTCCACGGTACGCACATTGCTCTGCGCCTGCCTTGGCTCATGGCTAAGAATTATGCAGGGGGATGCTTTCTTTTACCATTCACGGACTTCGAGCCCAATCTCTTCCGCCATGTTCAGGTCGAACCAGAGAAGCAGAACATCGAATTTCGTGTCGCTGCCCTTGAATATAGTGCGTCCGCACGATTGATATTCCTCCACGTCCCTCCTCTTTCATCGTAATCGTTTCTTTACCGTTGGCGCCACACGCGGCCTTCCCGTCCCCTCCAAAACAGGCGTGTCTCTCTATAGAATACCTCTTCAAGGCGGGTCTTCAGCCCGGAAACCTCCAGATCGTGCGGGACTTGGCGAGAGGGAACCTGGCTCTCCAGCTCGTCTCACAAATGCTTCATCCCGTGCCGGCCGGCCGAATATTCGCGTCCCTCCACTCTCATTCATGGTCTATTTCTTGTATATCCATGGGCCTCGCTCAGCGCGTATTCCAAGAGTTCGACGACATCGATAGCGTGACCCGCGATGCTCTGCGGCAGGCTGCTGCTGAAAAAGGGGTTTGCGGAGCCGCCGAAAGCTCCTGCATTGTCGTTCTCCGCCCCAATAATCGCTCAGGACTCAAATGGCGCCGGAATAGCGTCCTTCGAAGGTGGTTCTATATATAGAGTCCTCCAGAGATTTGCACATTTTGAGTTACGTTCATATTGTGCGATGGTCTCGAGCTCCATAAATACAATTTACAATGGTAAGACACATCCCGCCTCCATTGACTAATTGGACAGTCGTCCTCGGCTGTGAAGAAGATCGCTGAGAGCTATGTAGTATGTACGAGCAAAATGGGTTGAGTCCCACTCCCGAAGATCTTATCTTGAGTACTCCCTGCCCCAGGGTGATTTAAATAAATATATACTCATTTGCATTGCATGTACCAAGGTGCACGAAGAGGTCTCCCCATTGACTAATGGCAAGTCGCCCGTTGAATCATTCTCCCATAGTCTTTTTTGCACAGAATAAAGCAGACGCTCCGAGAACGGAAGACATCGAAAAGATGTGCTCAAATTATTCTGTGAGCACTGCCAACTGGCACCTCAATAATTGGAGTCCGCTTCGCTGAGTGGAATTCGAGTTGTCCAAGTGTATATGACGCCTCGCGCCATTGTCCCGCAAATATTGTTCAGTTCTCGGCCGTCAACCGGCATCACTGTGTGTGCGTAATTGATGATGTGAGTCCCTGTCTCGGTAACCCAGACGGTAGTTCTCTGCACACCCGAGCGCGCGTGGCGCGGATCAGACCGGACCGTCTGGGTTGTGTCCCTGTCTGTAGCTCGCCCCTTTTCACTCCCACCATTATGCCGCCTCGCCGTGTTGCCCTGAAGCAAGTGGGGAAGTTGTTCAAAGAGACGATGGAGGGACTGAGAGAGGAGGCGCAAGACTTCGATACGTTGGAGCCCCTGGCAATTGCGTGGCTCCGAGCGGCCCGGCTCAAAATTAATGCGACAGCTTGAAGCCAGGTAAGCCAAGGTCCACAATAATGACCGTTGCTTACGACTATCCCACAAGCTACTACGAGCTTGAGCGGTCGCGAAATCAGCTCCGTGTACCGGACTGGGTCGACGCGGCTCGCGGCCTCCTCATTCAGACAGATAGGGTGGAGATGTCCCTACGGCCCTACGCACCCGCTTTCTGTGCCAACCTGACCGCATTGCTCAGGGCCTGCGACTTTCCCAGTTCTTCTGTCACGTTTTGCAACTACTACTTCATTATAAACATCAGCATCTCCTTCCCGGCGCAGCAGCGCCTCACCGCGCAATCCCACGGCTCTGCTGCCCAAACGGTTCACGTGGACGATGAATTCTCGCATATGGCTGATGGTACGCCCCAGGAAGATTGAAAGCCAATTGCTGGCGCGTTTTCCGGCACCAATTTTGAGTGCCTTCTCGTCGATGCGCGTGGAGAGAGCGCTGTTCCCGGGAACACGCCTGGCGGTTCAAATAAGAGGCACCGGGCCTCTCACACTGTTAAGGATGAAGGAGACGAGGAAAGATTGCGATCTGTGACCCGCGCCGCAGCAGTCGAAAGAAGGCAAAAACGGAGACATAGATACATACCTTCTTTCTCAAAATATGTACGTACTTGGTGACTTGTCTCCCTCGTGCATCGAATTTTCTTCTTTCATCGTGCTTTCACTCGCTCCCAACAATGCCACCTTGATGATGGTGAGTCCTCCAGAGATTTACGCCGACATTACCATGTTGTTGGTGGATTTTATTCACACGACGCACGAGGCACATTTTGTGTTACAATAGTGAATCAATAGGGACAGATAATTCCTCCAGCTGTGAAAGGTATTCTGCTATGCACGAGGAAAATGCTGGTCCAAGTCCCCCGGTGGCATTCGGCCAGTTGATTATGCTTGTTTTATTCAAAACTTTTTATTCCGCCAGTGTTCTTCGTCTTAAATCCACATGTACCAAGGCTCCCAAAGAACTAAGAAATGCCACCGTCGACTAATCAGAAAGTCGCCCTCCTGTAATTTAGCAGTAGCGGTCTACCATGTTTGTCGAGGGAAATGGAGGCTCGAGTCCCCCTGATGGCATGGTCTTGGGGAAAACAGACAATTCTTTTGGTTCCGCATCAATAATTACTAAATTAGATGCGCCTGAACTGGATGTAGCAATTTCTTTCGGCGTAAATAAATTACACTCACATCTAGACAGAAGAACGAGAACATGGCCACCATCGACTACTTGGAAGTCGCCCACGTTTCATATACAGCCTTTGAACAAACTTAAGGTTGCGAGGGAAATGGAGGTTCGAATCCCCCTGGTGGCATTGGCTTGCTCCCGGTCTTTTTTTTTTCAGCTTAGATAAATTACATCCGAATCTATCGACAGAAGAGCAGGAATATGGCCACCATTGACTAACCGCAAGTCACCTTCGGATCATAGGTGGCAAAGATCGCTTCACGAGGGAAACGGGGTTCGAATGACCTGGTGGCATGAGGGTATCGCTAGGATGTTTTTATCCGCTCAAGTCCTGAGTAAATATAGCAAGAGATTGGCCATGGTACAGAAGACCGGTAATATGGCCACCATCGACTAATAGCAAGTCACCTTCGTTTCATCCAAAGAAAGCGACATTTGGTGGGGGACATGGGGGCTCAATCCCCCTGGTGGCATGATATTTGGTTCCAATAGTTTTTTCTTCGGCTTCAACACAGTACATTCGCATCTACCGAGGTAAAGAAGAGCAGGAATATAGCCACTATCGACTAATTGGAAAGTTGCTCTTAATAGTTAGTTATGCCTCTTCAGAGTCAAAGGCTTCGGGGAAATCGGGGTTCGAATCCCCCTGGAGGCATGGCTCAGCATCATCCCAAATGGTTTCTTTTTTTTCCCATTCCGCCCAAGTACTCAAAAAATATAGCCATGCGCCAAGTTGCCGGAGAGATTTAACATGGGCAATGGCAAGGTGCCCATTGAATCATTGGGATGTCGCTCTCCTCACTGATAAAACGCACTCACGATACCAAGGAGCCAACACATAACCCAACATTTTGCCCGAAATACATCATATCTGGAAGTATTAACCGAGGCTTCCAAAGAACTGAGAAAGGCCACTTAGAAAGTCATCCTCCAGCTGTCAGAAATAGCCGAATGCGGTATGCGAGAGGCAGATGGGGGGGTTCGAGTCCCCTGGCATGGGCCGCAGGTTTCGGCAATTTTTTATCCCCCAAATACAGAAATTACATGGCATGTACCGAGGTACAGAAGACAAGGAATCTAGCCACTATCGACTAATGGAAAGTCGCCCTCGTGTAGTAAGAAAGATTCCAAGGCGTTTGGTGAGGGAAATTAAGGTTCCTGGTAGCATGGGCCTGGCAAAGCAGATATCTTTTTATTCCGCGTCAGTAGGCCAATCAGATGTGCATGTACCGATGTAAAATTGTTATGAATATGAGCCACCATCGACTAATGGCAAGTCGCCCTAGGATCGTATTCCTGGAACGCTTCCGGTCGAAGGAAATGGAGTTTCTATTTCCGCCCAAGTACTGAATGAATATAGAGCCACATTTTAATTAAATGCAACTGCGTGCAAGTCCCTAGTAGGCTGCCCCACTGTTCTGTACCACAGAACTGGTGGCTATGTCTTGGAACCTACTAGGATATGGCTGGGGTAGTGGCTTTCCAAGACATAGCCACCTGTTCTGTGGTACAGACCGGTAGGGCAGCCTCCTAGATACGAGACCTGCTTGTTAGCCGTCTCGAACAAGATCAAGATACTGGAAAACTTGTGAGGAAGTCGTTGGAATTTCGCCACTATCTGATAATAAGCGCCATATATCTACAAGGTGCGGAATTAACTATTCAGGCATTCTTAATGGTATCCTAACCCCTAGTTTCAGATCCGCTCTTCGCCACACCGCCAATCTCGGACGACACGCCATTTTCCAAGATTACCCGGGAGTCCTTCTCGCGACAAGGTCCCGTCCTTCTGGACGTATCCGCGGGCACGCTCATTCCGTAGCGCCTCGCTTACCATCCCCGCGCACCGTCTATTCACCGATCGCGTCTCGCCCATTCACCTGTACGCCCTCCAATCGATCTGCAAACAGGCGGAAGTGGTGTTTTGCGCATATCTTTGCGGCTTCTTGCGGCCGACGTAATGCGGCGACACCTATAAATATCTTGCAGCCACCATTTTCCCCGCAAGTTGAACGAACTGATTATCCATCAATTTGCGGGGAAGGCATCAAAACCCTTATCTTTTGCGCGGTAAGTCCGAAATCACCGATCTTTCTTGTGGCCGAATAAATGTACATTTAGACCGCCATAGTTCTTCCCAAAATCCAATTTTCGGCCGTCGCCGCCCGTCGGCGACTTCTCTGGGGGGGTTCAGTTTGCAGTGCTTCTGGAATCTCATCCGCGTGTGCGTAAACTGTAAAGAAATGCTCCCGCGGCGAAGAAAGATGAAGGGAAGCAGTGGGACGTCATGCCATCCTTCCTTCATCCCACCCTGACGGCCCGTTGACGCCGCTCTTCGTCTCCGCATCACCGTCGCGCCCCATGTCGCTTGAGGACATTTTGCACGACCTTCACGACGAGTCCCCCGTCCTGCTCCTTTACCGACGCGAGCTGGTTTCCAGCACGGAACCCGCGATGGTGCGACGCCGGGCCGACCGGTGTGCGCGACGAAGACTGCTCGCCCGAGATGCCGTCGCGGACGTATTCTTCACGAGGGATGTTAGTTGATTGACCCGCAGCAGCACCAGCCGGCCAACGCACCGGAGAGGTTGAGGATGAAGCGCCCGCTGAAGATCATCGTGAACGCGAATCCAAGCGGCCCCCTGTTCACAGCCATCAATCACGGTGCGTGCACGCCCCCAGCTGCAAAGTGGGAGAAACTCACGCGGACGCCTGCACGGCCGTGATTGGGTTGTTGTAGAAAACAATGTTCACGATGTTCATCGCTGCACGCATTGAGTTGAACCTACCTATCGTAGACAGGAGACTTGGACATACCGCTCAGTGCAATGAAGTACACGATGCCGTCCTCCAACATCATTTTAGCGAATTGACTCCGCCTGCGGCGCTGGCGTCAGTGTCACGCGTGCAAAGGGATAAATACGCACGAGAAGCGATTTTTGCCAGAGAACTTCCACAGGTATGCGGTTGAGATCAGCATGGTCACGACGTCAAATGTTCTGCCGCAGCATGCATGTCGTCATTATACTGCATTCGGCAGATGGAATATCAACTTACAGCCAGCCGACGTAGTAGAGTGAAGCGAGGTGGACACCAGGCGGGTTGCCCGAAGTGCAGCTGTGAAGAATGGGTAAGTGAACCCAGCCCGTCGAATCCAGCACCACGATACTCACTTGCCCTAAAATTATCGAGGCTCAGCAAAAGTTGAAAATGCGAAGCATGGCAAGAAATCATACGTTGGAATGGGATGCTAACGGTAATGTTTCAGCCCCTTCTGCTCACAATCCAAAAGATGGGCACTCACGGATGCGCTTCCAAAACGAAGAGATGCACTCGGCCTGCAGACGGACTATGAGCTTGTGCACGAAGCTCAAACGAGCGGAGGGCACACCGTTGTGGCAAGAATGTACAGCACAACTAACATTTTGAGGACATGCGGTGACTTACGCGATACAGCGTATGTTCTATTGTCGCCCAGTCGTAGGTCAGTGATGAATGCTAAGTCAACCCGAGCACATACCGGAGACCCAGGATCGCCTGCGACGTCATGTACAGTAACACTGTCGCCAATGAGGCGTTTAGCATCGACACAAAGGAGTTCCTTCCGGCTACGACGCACGCTTCAATATCGGTGCAAGCCAGTAATAGCGGCGGCACGATGCTTCGGTGAACCCGTGGTAGAAGAAGCCCGTGTTCCCGATAATAATGGACGCAAGGCCCAGGTAGTGCACTAGAATGAACAAGATGCACGCCGTACTGTATGTCAGTTAGTTCCTCCCTGCCGGATGCCGGAATGAACACAGGTACGCACGAAAGCTTGAAAGGTCCTTTCTGCCGTGAATACAGGCGGTACTCGGCGGGGAGCGTTTGCAAGTAGCTTAAAACGTAACATATGTCAGTGAATCCTGGCTGGGCTCAGAACGCACTTACTCGAAGAACGCGATGGAGTACGCGGATGCACGGAGGTAGCCTGATATCTGGAGAGCGGAAGTCGACATTGGGCGTGGATGTGCAGCGACCTTAATTTTATAAAGCAATTCAAATTCGTCCAAGCCGAGGGGTGTGATCGATGGAAAATGTTCCATCGCTCGTTTCTTATGGATTCTATTTGGAAACCCGGTTTCCAATGGAAACCAGAACTTTCTGGTAAAAAAATTGCTGAGCATTTTGCGATCAATCATAGGGAGTAGCTTCCCGGAACATTTTACGGAGAATGGACACATCAATAAATCAACAACGACGCGCTCATTACAGCTGTTTCAGAAAACCTTGACAACTCAATTTAAGAGGATCGTTGTTGGCACGATCTCCGGAAATTCCCGAAGCCTTGATTCGACGCAAGCGCCGGCTAAAAAAATTTGCTCGAGGAAGTGTCAGGACGTGCTCGTTAGCTCGCCATTTGAAACCAAGATCAAATCCCCTTATTCATGCGTTAATTGTTTATGCTACCTAATTTTCAAGGGACCGGAGTTAATTCAGTTAAAGGTTCCGCACAGGTAACAGTTGCAGGGTCGAAATTGATGAGGCCTTCATGGAAGTTGACTTCGAGGGATACAAATTCCAGATTTAAAAACTAGTCTGTTTGTCCTTCATTTCAGCTGATAAATTTTGTGTGGTAAAGAAAGCATAAATTGCAAGAAAACTTTACAAAGTGAGCAACTAATAAGTTGTGTATCTAGTCATCATCCCCGTTATCATTTTCAATTTTGAGCCCTGAGTAGGGCTTCTGGCAGAAAGCGTTGCAATCATGTTACTGCAATCCTTCTCAATATTAATGTCTTTAACCATGGGAGTCCCGACACCAGAAGCCATGAGATAGACTGATAAAGACTCACCCCGCCGGTGTGTATTGAATATGCAGATTCCAATTGTGTTTGTGGACGAATCTCAATTGTTGGTCTACTGTCAAAGTCCGACCAAAAAGACAACCGCAGGTTGCTTGAAACCTTTAACCCCCAATTGCCCTCTGAAATCATGCTGCATGATGACTATATGCATGAGTAGACCTTGGATGGGTTCTCTAAACGGCGCACTAGTAAGAGAGCGCGTCGCGACATTTCCTGGACGCACCTTTTAGCCGGTGTCCAGGACATGTGATTGTCTCTTCGGTACTTCCCGAAGTTTGTGTTGAAGGGGTATTTCTGCAGTTCGCCGAGAACCATCCTCTTGAAAGCGCCTTGGATATTTGGGGTCTGTATATAATAATTAATGAGACCTAAATTTAAAATCGCCAATGAGAAAGTATCCGATCACTTTTGAGATCTCATCCAAGTCTCTCCGGCAAACCGTAGTGTCGCACTACCCTACTCTAAACTGGCCCAATACTGTGCTGCGGGCGCTGGCTTGGGATCATGCTAATCCGCTGCATATTGAAAATCTCGGTCAATGCTGTGCTTGCCTGTCCACTAGATTTCCCTCTGCAATCGTAGATATTACTTCTCCTTCCGAGTCAACAGATCTATGGTGCAAACCGCCTAGTCACCACCTCTTGCGCACTAGTGCCAAATCGTCCAGGGCAGAATTTTTATTTGCTACCCCCCAATTTACCTTGAATTTGCGACTTGTTTGAGGTTTTGGGAGGTGAAATCTTTGTCTCGAGGGCTTTCGTAGGGTGAAATACTGACCGAAAACGATGCTCAGCCAAGGAGAGAAGGCCCTTTCGGCATCATGAAAAGGAAAATAGCCATTATTTATCGGTGAGTGCCAAATTGGTCAGTCAAGAAACTTATAACTCACCAAATAAAATCAGGAAAAATAATCCCTCTTGGGGATTTGTTGCCCTTGTTAAAAGAAGCTGTTTCCCAAGAGGAATAATATATTGGAAGAAAACTGGGTGACTAGTAACAGTTGTCACGCAGAGGTGGTGACTAAGTGGTGCGCACCATAACTCGTACCTCGTTTGTTGAACTTCTAACACAACTTCCATACATTTGACGTTCTTCAAATTTACGTTGCCCCTTTTTGGCTCCTGCATTAATTTATCGAGATTGCGGTGCTCTGATAGCACCAAATTTTCATCGTAGCCCCTACCTGATTAACCAAGCTAATAAATATAGTGGCTGTGTTAAATTCACCTCAATCTTTTGTAAAGACTTGCACCAGACACGCACAGGCGCCCATTATGAACAGTCATATTTTCCGAGGGTTCCAGAACACCTTGCCTAAGAAGCAGGATAAATTGTGAGCCGTCATCAATTGCCCTCGCCTTCTACATAGTGCGAAGAGATCGAGTTAGTTGATTGCATGGGTGGTTGTGGTCATGAGGGGACGCGTCGAGCCCCTATATGTATCTGATCATCCGACCGTAGAAGTTTCTTGGCAAGGAGCGCAAATAATTTTTCTTCTTAAGCAACCCTTAGATCAACCCGGGGTACGTTGACAAATGGGCGTGATGTAATGCGGCCGGAAGACCCCGGACACGTGCACGGAAGCAGACGCGTCGCGGGAAACAAACGCGTCCAGATCTCACTCATCTCTGGTCAGATTTTGGTGATTTTAGCATCGCCAAAGATCCCCGGAACGTTTTAATGTGAGCCTATGGAGAGATTAATACATGTTAAAATCGCGCGGTACGAAGTTGTGCTCGCCCTTTTTACCTCATAGCTGCCAGTGGTAAACACCTTCTCCTGGGCGTTCCCAGGCAAGGCAGCCGGACCGTCTAGCCTGCATGCCCCAGCAGCAATATCACACCTTAGAACGGCATGGGGCACGCAAAAACATAGTGGGTCCATCAGCCATACCATACCCCATGAATATTTAAGTTTTTGCGCGCCATGGGGCACGCTAGATAGCCATATATAATGAGAATAGATTAGATTTCCTGCCCTCAGGCCATTTTTATCTTTGAGAAGGCCGCGGACAACGAATGGCGCACTTCGCGCTCGAAGGTGCTGTCAGCCGCCATGGACACCGTGCTGGGCAGTTAGAAAGTCCCGCCAGCTGTTGATTTGCGCCCAGTCGGCGCACTTTAGACGTAAATGCGCTTTTGATTGGTCCACAAGCACTAGCATAATATTTGCGAGTGAGTTGTTCCACATATATTCTGATGTCTGATCTTCGACGCATAGGTAGTACTTCATATGCTATTTACACTCCGCTACGCGCTGCAATGTCTTTTTATTTCGGTGGTATTCACCGCTGTAAGCTTTTTATTAAAACTTTGGTGGACTCGCGACCTCCTCTGTTGAATATCTCGTTCAAACTCGCGCGTGGCGCGCAGCGCTGCTCCTGGATTTTTTAGTCAACATTATGGAGTTCCTCAAGTCTCTCACCTGCGCGCCTGCATGCTATCTTCATCGCACAACGTGTGCACCGTGCGTAGCACCGCCGCAAATTTTTTATTCAACTCCTGGTGTCCTCCTGGGGCCTCGCATACCTTCAGCAGCCCACGATGCGCCTGGTGCACGTAGCGCCTCCATCGAAATTATATTGCGTATATTGCGAACTCTTCCCACCGACTTCTTAACCCACCGCGTTGATCTCCTGGCGCCGCGGGCGCCAGTGCGGCCAGCAAATCTTTATCCGACATCTAGGCTTCCTAGCATCTAATTCGCTTCTTTAGCACATCACGACGCGCCGGCACCGCATAGGCCGCGAGGTTTTACTCAATATTCGGCATCAGAGTCCCCTTGTCCCTGCAACGCCGTGTTGGCGATATGTAACGGCATCGTGGATGGTCTACTCGAATTTTGGCATCCCCATAACCTCGTGAATTTTGAATCAAACTTTGGCGCGTCGCCGACGCGTCAATTCCACGGCTGACTTTTCTGATGCGTGGGGATTCGGGAATCAAGATGTGTCTTTTGACTCCGCAATGATTCGCACCTTCATCCTGACCCAGCCTACACGCCGCTGCGGATTTTCATATCCGAATCGCCCAAACTATGCTACTGGTCCACAGCTACGGCACGCGGCGTTGACTTTTTGAATTGCCTTATTATTCTATAGATCTTAGCACGGCGCGTAGGGCCGCAGTGAGTTTTTACGGCAGCTGTTGATGTGTCTCGACGCGTCTGGGCCGCGCACCTCCGCTACTGCAAGAAAATTCGGTATATACCTCTGACTTCCATTAGCGCAGGCATGATTTATTTATTCGAAATCCGCGCTGAACACACTGCAAACACCATGCTCCCACCGACTCCGCTGCCGCAGCCCTTTTGAGTCCACGTTTATTTGTCACTCCCGCCAACTCGATCCCATGTCATCGCCATCCATGATGCCGGCGATACCCAGCGCTGCTATAAAAATTCTATTGGTGTTCTGGTTTGCACTGTTCAATTAGTAGGGTTCGATGGACGCGTAGCGGGATACACCAAAACTTGATTCAAGCCACACCACTTCCGTAAGTGTGTCTACATGTATAATACTACTGTCCTTCTCATTCGATTTTTTCCAACAATATGTAGTATGATCCAAGTTGCTCTGAGAGCAGAACATAATCTAATTTTCACAATGTGCTGTGCACCGCTGCGATTTCTTTTCGGCATTTGTCCCTTGCGCAGTGTTCTCTTTGTGGAAGCTGTCTTAATGATTTATGTGGTGTTACGTGCTACAAGCTTCAGCGAACGGATTTTTTACTGCATATTTGATGAAGGAAGGCAGCATGACCTACATCTTCTGCGTAGTTGGGGTGGCTCTAAGCATGAAAGTTCTTTCATGGGTGGCCCATAAGTGTTCGTTTACACGGTGTCCCACAAGGTCTATCAGTGATCAAGAATGTAATTTCTGAATATGTGGGGTATACACAGAAATCGGATGAGGGACATGGTCACATGATTGTGTTTCGATAGTCGCGTCGCGCCGTTGGCTTGCAAACACGTGTACATCTCGTCCAAATTGTCACCCAGTCGCGTGTAACTTCAATTTACATCATGGTACGCACTTCAAAGCTTCCATGGTACGATTTCAGCCCATGAACGTACTTGAGACCTGAGCTGTACTCCTGTCTCACTCCTCTCCTCTCTCTTCTGCACCAGAATGTCCACCGAAAGGCCGACCACAAATGCGGATTCTATAACGGATAAAGAGGTATATCTGGTTTCACCTGGTGAATGATGATCAGATATTTGTCTGTATTCATAGATCGAAGATGAACTTTGTCTCCTCGACCTTGAGGACGCGGACTCACTACTTGAAAATGTTCATGACCTCGTATTCAGCGCCAAGGACGACTTCCCCGACGACGGGGTTAACGACGAAGCTGCCAGATATGCCGCAAAAATGACCAAGGCAAGTATTACAGATGGAACTCGCACTGGACACTTGCGGTATTTGAGTCCTCAATTAATTGGGGAACCTGCCTAATCGAAACTGTACGGAATCATTTGCCATTTTGTAACCTTCAACTTGCGTCGGGACCCCAAATGGGATCCGAAGCGCGTTGATGAACAAACCCCGAGGGATATCACCGCATTTATAACTCAAAAATGTGGGCCTGTTGAGGAAGGGTTTGAGGGACGAAAAGTTAGTGATTTGAGTGCTGAATCCATTTGTTTTAATTCCATTTCCAGTATTCAACCGCTGTTTATTCTCGGGCAGCCCTCAAGATGTGGTATCGCAGCATTCGTCCCAACGAGAGCTTGACAGAGTGGCACCTGGATCCTGGCTCGAATACTTGGTATGTGATTCATTATCCTTTCTCTACTGTCGCCAAACCATTCCTTAGGCGTGGTCTTCCAACTCGCTCTCGCCATGTGTCTCAATTTATGGTAGGCCTCGAGAAAACCAAGGCAAAGTCCGGAGAAGTGTCATCGTCTGCCCGCGCACTTTCATTAGACGACATTCACAGCCTTCATGACTGGTGCATGAAGCCCGGAATTTCTCTCACACAGCGCCGTTCCGGGATAATTAGATATGTGAGTGAATTGGCTTTGCTTGAAGAGCGACTGGTAAATTATATATAGGTTGCATATCTCCTTGCGTAGTTAATGTTGCTTCGCATTGACGAGATAATCAAGCTTCAGTTTGAGAATATCGACAAAATTGTTGGAGAGCGTGAGTTTTAATTGCGTCAGAGCATTAGTTAGACATTCTTTAATCAACTCAAACAGGTGAATATGTGGATGTAGGCCTGAACACGAGAAAATCGGCCCAGACAGGGTTACTTCACTCGTGGCGGCTGTTTGCCAATGACGATGACCCAAAGATATGCCCGGTCCGAGGACTTATCCTGTTGGCAACATTGTACAAGCCTCAGGGAGTGGAAATGACGGGCCCGCTATTCTTGCGCGTGAGTGCACAACAACCCATGGTTTGATTTCTCTGCTTAAAATTCAACCTCGCACATACTGATTCAATAATTTCAACAGACTGCAAGTGTATTGAGTCGTTCATTGTCTAAGGACTTGCAGGATCTCGGGTACGCATCATGGGCTCTTTACGGCACACATTCATTTCGCCGTGGTGGATGTCAATATCGCATCAAGGTGAGAAGATGGAGTGTCGATATGGTGGCGGCATGGGGCGGCTGGTCCCAAATTGAAGCTGTGACAATGTTTCGGTATTTTTATTCACCGAACGACAACCACGAGTTCATGCAGGAGTACGACAGAAATTAGGAACTGGTATATTAATGAATATCAGTCAACTTGCTGTTTATTTGAGTCGCCGTCTTTCACTTTTGTATATCTTTCGCCTCCAAGTACCCTCCATGCCTCCCATATGTTCTGCTGTCCCCATTTCGCGTCCCAAATTTCCTGGGAAAATTCCCCGCCCTGCTGGAGATATTCGGCTTTACGGCGCTCGGCTGCCAAGTCAGCTTCACACCACGGGTGAGCCTCGACGATCCTGCGAAAAGCCCGAAAGTGCTCTGTGGCGGTGGAATTGGATGGTTCTTCCGCGATTTTTGTTTCTTGCGACGATTCGGGGGTGAGACTGTAAAAAACGCGAAAAACCTATCTTATCACCCACAAAATCAATCTCCAAAATACGCCCCAGTCGTTCACGCTTCGAGACGAGATTAGAGTATTTTGACCACATGGGGTCCGCCGTCCCGCGGCATCCAGGCGCTGCAGGACCATAACGATCCCTGATCTTCTTGACTGCTCCTGACTCAATTTGTTGAACAATCTCGCGAAGACCATCACAACGCTCCAGCCCTAGTATCAACGATGATAAGTCCTCCAATATTGCAGCCTGATTGTGCACAGTCTGGACCTGCGCTCACTCAGCGTACGTCGTCTCGTGCCGCCCGCCGGTATCGCCACACTGGTGCGGGCGTGGGGATACCACGCCCGGTCGCTGCGGGGTCGCCGCCGCGGGGTGCTTGCGGATGTGCACCGTCACCCCACGTGTCGGTCTTGTGGGTGTGGGCCGTGTAGGCAGGCGCCGGCGTAGGCTTGTCGCGTGTGGGGATAAGGAGGATACGTACGCGTGCTCGGCAGTGGCAGACACCTTCAGGGAAGGATTCGCAAACTCAGGGAACTGACGTGTAGGTCGACTTTGGGTCGACTTCAAGCGCTCACAGGCAGAATAGAAGGAGGAAAGAGCTGGCAGGTGGCCATGGGATATCAGGGCGGGGCCCTTTCGGTCGTGGAGGTTGGCTGGGGCGCGAGCAAGGCATTGGCGAGGCAGAAGGGAAGCGGCTGACATGGGTGGCTGGCGGAGTTTGAAAGTCTGCCGTGAGCGCCGCCATCAAATTACCCGATTTGGGTTGTGATCTGAGGCGGAAAGTCAAGAGTGCTGCGGCACATGCTGCGGCACTTTATCTTTGCCCCACTTCGTTCACCCATGCGCAAAAAACAAACATTATAGGTTCTGACCAGTGTTACCCTCTCTTGTCTCAGACAACGTTCATCATTCCACGGTCACTGCAGTTTCTCTCCCGCTATCCCACTCAAATCTTACTTGCGATCAGTCGTTCCCACACGAATTCCTCGGTGCTTTGAGGTAGGGGGTATGGAGCGCCGAGTCGGTGTTCTTATTCTTGCAATGACGCCAACTTCTGTCGTTTTTGGTCCGTTCACCCTGTAGGGTGCTTTCCAAGGCTGGCGGATAAGTATTACACAATAATGAGTGAGTTGGATTCGTGCGGCCAGATTCGGCTCTCGGCGTACCGCCTTGAGACCGGCAACCGGAATTTTTTTGTTTTTTTTTTCTTTGTGTTTTATTCTCACCCACCCAAGGTAGACTCGTAACCAGTCTCTAGGTTGAGCAATTATATACCTGAGTATGACTCAAAAAGATTTAAGTCAATCCGAGCAAAAATGAGCGAGAAAAAAAAAAAGGCGTTAACAATGCTCGAACCTAGAGACTGGGAGAACTTAGTACGGGAAATGGTCAATAGAATTTGCACGTGATGAATAACGGGGACTTAGAAAAATTTCGACGACTTTTCTGGTCGGTCTCAATCTCGCGGCTCGCAGCCTCATTCTGGAGAAGGAAAAAGGTTCTAATATCACACACGGTATGCCCAAGCGTTAAAATCTCCCTGAATTCCTTGTAAACCTCACACAGGAACATAATAATAGGCGGACAAGTCCTTCTGTAAACGCAGCGCGACATGCGGGCTTGGACACTGGGGGCGGTCTGTCTGCTCTTTCAGCTCTCGTTCGAGAGTGTCATTCTCTCCCCGTCATTCAAAGACTCGCTCTCCACCGCTGGAATGGCCGACAATACCAGTACTCCGGCAAATCCACCCAGAGCGACCCCTTCGCCACAGCCTGTTGAGCAGCCTTCTTCGGGGCCAAATCCGGAGTTTCTACCAACACCCAAAAAGCGTGGACGGCCTGCGCCTTCGACCAAGAACAAGCGCAGAAAGACTGAGCAAGAAGAAGCCAAGAAGCGCACGCAGGAGGAGGTGGCTGAAGAGAACCGAGCAATGCAAGAGAAACTTGCCGAGGCAGCCAAGGCCAAAGTAGCAGAGGAGCTAGAGGAGGCAACCAAGCACATTGAAGCAGAGCGGAAGGCCCGCATTTACGCCAGCCTCGAGGCGCTCCGGAAGGCAGGCTGCACGTCCACCTACCAATTCTTCGAGGATTTCTTTGCCAGCACGGACCGGGAGATCTCCAGGCAGGCGTCACGCCTTCTCAGCGACCACGGCACCGATTTCCTAGACTTAATGCACCGAAAGCGCCCGGACATCGTCGAGAGATGGGCCCTCAAAACTAGCCTACCTGTCATTGCCGCTGAGGGCAAGAATCTGGCGGATTTGCTTCGGCCAGACCCTGAGCAGACCTACTCGTCCCGTTTGCGAACATGGTCGCTGGAGAAGATGATAGCGGAGGCCACGATTGCGGCGCCAAACTTGTGTGAGCTGTTGATGCTGATGGGCATGACAAGCGATGTTGGAAGACAGGACAGCAAACTGGTATGTAATGCCGTGAGTTCTATTCGCGTACACTTCTCACGCGCCGTAAATACATTAGGTGCTCGTGACCGTGCTTTGCATGCTCGCACAGTCGCAGAACGAGCGCGCTAACGGGTTTCAAGAAATCATGGGCACATATTTTCTCGCATGTAGCACTCCTCGGCGCCAGTTCGATGTCCTGGCTCACGCCGGCCTCACCGTGTCCTATTCGAAGGCGCTCAAAGACCTCAAGGGCCTGTCTTCGGAGGGTCTGGCTAGACTACGCCGCATGGTTCAGGAGAAGGCCTGCATGATAGTCTGGGATAACCTGAATATTGCATTCAAGGTTTCGGAACAACGGCATGACTCTAAAGATTCCTTCGAAAACGGTACCACGGCGACTTTGATCCCGCTATTTGGAGTTCTCCGCGGCGAACTGGAGCTTGAGCTACTCGCCCCTCGCATGACGCGCAAACCAGTCATTGATTTTGAGCCAATGGATACTCTCCCGAGCGTCGAGCACATTATCCAAGCTCGTACTTCTGCGCTCTGGCACGTTCGCCGGTTTCTGCTCGAATGGTTCCCTGACCTCGGTGCCAAGTTCAAAGATGAGCACGGCGACGCCCCTGTTATTCGTGGAATTCCCCTCCGTATCACGCCGCAGCTGCCGATCCCAGCCATGAAGATCGACGAGTCGAGTCTCGATGGAACCATTGACGTGATTGATACCCTTGTCATCCGGACATTGCAACTCGACAATGCCGGGATGCGTGCTCATGGTGTTATGTTCAATGGGGGAGATTTTCTCAGCTTGTCCCTCACAGACAAGGTGTGCATCTTATTTGTTTATTTGCCATCTTCGATCTAATCTCTATTATTTCAGGCAATAGCAGCTCGGCGCGAGGATACCAATCTCCTTGATCGATATGGTGCTTACCTCCGGGGTATGCTTGGTCTCTTCCATGTCAAGCTTTCAGGAACTCGCGGAACTCTTAACGAACACTGGGGTGAGCCGAATTCGAAATTTCCTGGATCTCTGTGGTCTCAGAACACATTTCTGGTGCGCAAATCTATTCCGGGTGGCTGGAAATCGAAAAAACTACCACCTTTCCGTCCTGCGATTGAGCTTATGCTCTCAATCTCGTTGCCTGCCCACATTCTCGACGGATTTCTTATTTATTGCGGCGCTGAATCTCTTGAGGCATGGGCCGATTCAAAGCCGACTTGGGATTCAATTGTCGCAGTCTCCGAGATTGTGGTTGACAAGTTATGTTCGGCGAGCGCTGTAGAAGAGCTTCGGCTTCTGCCCGAAGCCGAGCGTGACCCTGCGCTCGAGAACAGCATTCTTTGCAATCACGACATGCTCCTCTTATTACTCTTCACCACCTCAATCAAAAGTGGTGATGTTGGGACAGTCCTCAATGTGCTCGCTCACTGGATGGTGATGTTCCGTGGAACTGGTTCCATGCCCAAATATGCCGACGCCTTATTCGAACTCATCAACAACCTCAAAAGATGGCCCCCAGCCTTGCGGTATTTAATTACACGTTTGTTCAAGTGAATATATCTAACCTCCATCTTAGTGAAGCCTACTTAAACAATTGGCTCGTCAATTTGACTGGAAAAATCAGAGGATTTAAAGAAGTCGACCTACTGCAGGAACACCAGAATTTCTGGGCGAAGGTACTTTCCTTTGACTTGTGTTTATGCGGTTGACCGATTCGTTTAGATTATTTACAATGCCCGTGGCTCCAACCGGAGCTGGGAGTGGCTTAGCATGGTCACCGTCGTCATTTTTAATCTGCGGGATGTCATGCGAAATGTCCAGAGTCAGTTCAAGATACCACACCATGGAACAGCCCACACCAGCCCTCAAATTGGCATCGATGTTGCCAATCTGAAAGCATGGCTCGAAGAGCATTGCTTGCAGATTTATGTCAAAGACCGTGCCGGAAAGGACAAGATCCTGCGTTCCCGAGACCTCATGGTGGCTGGTGCTGCTTACGCAAACGCACCGAGTGCATTCAAAAACTTTCGCCGCGAGACACGCAAGGTTTCTTACAAAAAAAATATCGCAGTGGAGGCCGAAAGCGAAGAGGAAGAGGAAGATGTTGACGAGGGCTTTGATGGCTTTGGGAATGCATTGGTGGAGACAGATGATTTAATGCACGATGACGAGGAATTTACAGGGATGGCGGACGAGTTCATGAGGATGGCAGAGGAGGCTGTAGGTCTCGAGGGGATGTAATGTATTAAAATTTCGATAAATAACCTAATTGTTCTGTCCATGCCCGCGATTGCTCCGTGACCGACCAGCAGCAGCGCGAGATGCTCTCGGACGCCCTCTAGCACCCCGCCCACGAGTTCCTCTAGCAGTTCCGCGACCCCGCCCAGTACCGCATCCTCGTGCTGCTCCACGAGTTTGTCCCCGCCCGCGGCCCCGATCACTGACACCCAAGATAAACTCCGCAAGTGCGTCGAGATCCCTCCCACCCTCCTGCTCCATGTCGCCATCGTCAGCTGTGAGGTCGTAATCAGCGAAGATTCGCTGCAATTCTTCGAGGAGAATGGGGCCATGAATGGCCATCAGAAACCATCGGGCGCGGCGCTGTAGAGTTTCCACCGAGTCGACTCGCTCTCCACACATCGCAATCTGCTCGATAGTGCTATCTGGCAGCAGCGCAGAGCCCGTCATCGAGAAGCCCGCCTCCTTGGGATAGAGTAACGGCATGAGCACCTCGCGACTCCATTTTCGAAGGCCAATCCGAATCGCATCTGAAAGTTCTGTCGGAAACTTGCGCTTCTTGCCTCCCTTTAACCCGGGTATTTTTTCGACCTCGATGAGCGCAACGGGGAACTGTGTAGGTTCACAGATATCACAGCACCGGGCACCCGCAGGGACGCCACGGCGCAGCGGTGCTATAAAAAGCTCAGCGCACACAAGAAAGCCATAAAAGAAAGACTCACCCTTGGTACCGTTTTTGAAGTAGTCATTCCAAACGAGCCTACGGCAGGCTGTTGTACACGCGAACCTGCTCAAAAATGTTGCCTCTAGAGCGTCAGCATATGATACTCGGGCTGCCTTCCTTTTCTTTTTCGCCTGCTTTGCAGCAGCAGTTACCTCCCGCTCCTCCTCCTCCTCAGCCTCTGCATTCCGTTCGACACGTGCACCACCCTCTCCCACAGCTACATCCTGGCCTGCGACGACGTCCACACCATCTTGCGGCTCGGGCTCGGGTACAAATTCATCCCCTTCTTGATTACGGGGATCAGCAGCTTCTTCACGTGCGATACGAGCTTGTTCTTCAGCAATACCGTCCTTCAAGACCTTGGCTGGAACAAAGAGTATCGCTTCACCGAGGGCGTCGAAGTCCCGTACGGCACGGCCCGAACGTTGAGCTAGAGCGCAGAACGACGGGGGCAGCTTCCAGAGAATAACGCGCTGAATATTCCGCATATCACATCCCTATAAATAGATTAGGCTGATAGAAAGGTCGTGTATGAAAGCATACCATTCCAACAGCATCAGTACAGCACAGAATACGGACTAGTCCGTCCCTAAGCAAGCGCTCCAGTTCCCGCTTTCGGGCGGTCCCAATTTTTGCGTGGTAAAACGCAATTGCCGATTTGTCAATGCCCTGGTCAGCTGCCCACGATTGTAAGCGCTCGCATGCATCCTCAGTGTCGATACGTTGGTTAAAATACACCAACGATACCGGTACTTGAGCGGCAGTGGTCGCCTTTTCCGGGAGGAGGAAGCGAAGGTCGGCTTTCGTGTCGTCCGGGTGTACAATCTTTCGCACCGAGAGTGCGATATTTGGGCGCCCGTTCGACATGGAAATGGCGACAGCATCCTTGTCGATCTTGAGTTTTGCACAGATGTCATCCAGGACGTGTGTAGGTAGCGTCGCCGAAGCGATTGTGAATGCCGTTGATGAGGGGACACGGCCCCGGAGGACCCCAAGTTCTGCGTACTCGGATCGGAAGCTACCGCCCCACAGGCTCACACAATGCGCCTCATCAATGAATACTAGACGTAGATGCTCTTGGAGGCGTGGATGAGCCAGAACCTTTCGGCTAAACTCCACGGATCCAGCCACCTCCGGGGAGACAAAGATTCTCTGCGCACTTCCTTCTGCAGCTCGCTGAAATTGATCAGCACAGATTCTGTGGCCGTGACGTGTCGTTACCTTGTACAGTGCATCCCTCCCCTCAGCTAGCATAGTCTCCTGGCATATTGCGATAGATTCCAGGGGAGATGCAGCAGCCTATAGTCCACGGAAGTCAGCAATGTATCATGAAAATAATCCAATGGAATCGGCGTACCTGTTCAAGCATGAGCGCAGTGAGGGGGCTAACAACCAGCACAATGTCCTTCTTGTTCATAAGGACAGGCAGATCGAAGCAGAGCGACTTTCCACTCCCAGTCCCAATGTCGAGTATGATGTCGCGCCCCTGCATGACGTTGTCGAAGAACCGGGTCTGAAAGTCGTGCGGTGTCCTCCCAAGGCGAATTTGTGATTGTGCTCGCATAGACACGAGGTCTATCTCTTCAGGTTTATAAATCCGGACCTTTGAAGGCAGGGATTTCTCCGCTACAGGCTTTGAGGCGGCCACCATCGAGAGCTCGGGGATCCAGTCAGAGATGCCAAAAGAACGTGTTTTTTCGCGTTTTCAAGGCGGGAGCCAGAGTAGTAGGTTCAGTAGAGAAGATTGGCTTCTTCCGAATTGTACTTGAAGCCGCGAGACGGCAGTTCCAGAAGGGCAGCGCAGAAGAATCGTCAAAATTTGGCTAAGTCCGCGTTATTCATCACGTGCAATTTCTATTGGCCTATTTCCGTACTAAGTTCTCCCAGTCCCTACGTTCGAGTAACTCCAACCGCTTTTTTTTTTTCTTTCTCAATTTTCATCGTATCGACTTAAAATAGCTTGCGTCCTCCTCCGCTGTCTAGTTACTCAACGTAGGGCTGGTTACGAGTCTACACCCAAGGTAAGGGATTGGAGTTGCACGCCTGAGCCTTTGCCCCTATCATTTCACGATTACAGCTGTTTCCGAAAAGCTTGACAGTCGCGCGATTTTCCACACATCAACTTTTGATGGGCTGCTAAGGATTGTTAGCCGAGCCCAGCCGAGCCGCGCCAAGCCGCCAATAGCTAATACAAATTTTCTCTCAAATATTCATCTGTAAGTTGCCTGGGTTCTTTTCATGCACAAATAATGACCCGAGCACGTTGTGGAGGGCTGCAACCGTTTTTAGCCCAAGTACAACTTCTGTGAGCAGCAGATCTTCCGGTCCTTGCCGAACGGGTTGCTGATCCGAAGCCAAATACAGCAATCCTTAGCATTGCATCAAAAGTTGATGTGTGGAGAAAAAATCGCGCGACTGTCAAGCTTTTCGGAAACAGCTGTAAGTCCGATCAAATCACGGGACGGTCTTGCGCCTTTGTTCTTCAATGACCACCATGGAATTGGGACCTCTGCCAGCTATGATCGGCCTTGCATGCCACAAGTGCTGCAGGGAGGAGGATGTCGAGCTTTCCAGATGCGGTGGATGTCGTAGAATCAGCTATTGTGGGAAGGGTACGTCGACTGTCACCGAGTGGCATTCGCCCTCTGTAACTTTGAAACTGAAGTAAACGTCATCGCAGAATGCCAAGACGTGCGTGTTTAGCCGAAAATATCCCACTCTTCTGACTCCGTGGATCAGGCGGATTGGAAGAGGCACAAACCAATGTGCAAGGCCCTCACCTCGCTCGAGAAAAATTCGGCTGCAGCGGCGACACTCGTATCTTTGCTTCCAAAAAAGCCAAGCTCCGACCTTCAGGAAATACGCAAGCTCACAGATGAACAAGTCGATATCTATTTCACTTATCTGCAGAGGTATATTGAGTTCGATCCGTGCCTTTCTCCGCATGTACTGAAAATCTGCAGGCAGACCGCGGTAGAACATTCCTGGATCCACCATGAACCGCGATGTCTCGTCTGGTCGGCCATCTCCGTTTCATTTGCTGGTTTTGTGATTCTGAACCTCCTTGCCTCAGGACGCGCACGGAAATGGTGATGCGGATGGAGACTGGTGACGTGACGCAGCGCCTGATTCCTTGCCCGAGCTGCATGCGCAGCTTCTGCTGCTCTCCCCGCGCACTGGGAAGCCGCGCACACGCTTCATCATAGGCCATCCGCCGATTGGCGCGATGGGCTTTCGCACTGCCAGATGAATACATTCGTGCGCTTGCAGGCCAAGGTCGACACTAAGCATTCGCTGCTCGATCGCCGCGGCCAGCTCCTCTGGGTCCCAGTACGTGTTAAATCCCGGTGGGTGTCCTTGAAGGGGAAAACATGGGAGGGCGAGTTTGATGAGGAGATATGCAAGTCGTACGGGATGCCTAGGACAATTCCTCCAAGTTCCACATTCTTGATCTCCTCGGCTTCCGATACTCTCTCAATGCCCATGACAATTTTGTACGGGCTCAGCAAGCTCAATGAGGATAACGCATGGACTAGGAAACAAACACTGACGGTGCATGTCCGTATTTTTCCCTCTCGGATGGATATACGAAAATCTGAAGGTCCACAGGTCCTCGGTGCCAACATTCGGGAAGTCAGCTGCCGACTTATCTTTGAAGAAATTTTGCATCGCCTTCCTGAAGTGAACAAACTCGAAGTGCGAATCGTTCTCATCGATGGAAACATTAACCAATTTGCCAACAGCTCATCTTGTGTGGTCCCGAGGTACCGAGTCGCGATTCATTCGATCATGAAATATGCCCGTACGTTCAATCACGGTTGAAAATTTCTTTCACTTATTTTCCAGTGAATGCATCGCACGCGGCCGTTCTTGCGTGCTCAAATGTGCTGCAGAGTTGGTCTTGACCACGCTTATGCTGCTGGAGACCACTGATCGTATTTGCAGCACATACCACGACTTTGTGAGAAAACAAGGTGACCAGTTCGAGACCCCCGATCTCTGTATTGCCTTCAATTCTGGTGCGACCCAGGGTCATGTGGGATATACATGGCAGACGAGCATCAAGTTCCTTGTGGGGTGCAGCGGTACATCCGCTGCTTGGACCCTGCCTAAACCCCTGGGGAAGCCAGAAGGCGTTTCCAACGGCCCACAGTGTATACGGCTTCCACGTAGATAACGGTTGGCTGGCTGGTGGATTCAAATGATCGGCTATTCTTGCTACAACAAAATTCAGTCTTACGAAGTTCAGTACCGTAGAAAAATGGAAGATGGACGAGCTGAACGGCGGGATTTTGAGCCTGGATTTCACTACAATTTTCGAATCAAGGAGAGAACACAATTGTAATCTGCAGAAGAGGTACAATTAAGTCAGAAATGGTAAACCGTTATGGATTGCATAGGTCTGCCCCGTGCTCCCGCCTCTGCATATCTGTCTGCCAATGTGTGCTGCCGATGACCCCCTCCATTCTCCGGCACCACCGTCGCTCAATTGAAAATACGCCATCGCGTTAACGCGGATTGCATACCCGTACCGCGTTGCTAGGCCCTGCCCCGCCCACTCTCGTGAAACGAACGTTTCGGAGCGGGGATGATTCTGAAAAAGGGATGGCATGGCTGTGCAGAAGGGAAGATGCACCTAATACAGTAAAACGACAAGCTCGAGACAGCCGCAGCTGAAACGACGCGCGCAACAGCAGCAGGGAATCTCTCGCACAGCAAAGAGATGCACGCATCTCGCAACAGCAGCAGGGAAATCTACCGCCTGGCAAAGAGACACACCCGTCTGCTCGCAAAAGAAGAAATTTTCCTTGGTGGATGTCATGGGGGAGGGACCTTGAAGTAATATCAGCATGCGTAGGAAAGATGTCGAGGCGACATTATAAGAACAAGGACGTACCTACCACCGGCGTACGACTCGTAGCTACTGCAACCTCGCGTAACTATTGTTCCTGAACGCAGTGTATCTTGGGCTCAGGCCTGTGGGCAGATCGATGCTGTGCCCTCTGTCTTAAGTCACAGCCACCGGTCTGCCCACAGAACTGAGCCCAAGATAGATACAATATTCTTCACCCTCTCATCTATATTATCTATATTGGCTGCCATCACGCATCCGCGCGGGCAGATCAATCATGATTGCCGACAATTGCTCGGTACCACTTTGACGAAGGGGGCAAGTGTGAAGGCTCAATGATTCATGGTTCGCTGCATACTCCAAGAGGTTGAGCTCATAAATTAACATCTATTGACTCATAAATGACACCTATAAAATTTTCCTGGAAAAAATGACGAAGTAAAACCGAATGAATAAAAAAGTGTACGAAGATGTTGAAGATACTTATCTCGATCCACTCATTTCCTCCAAACTGTTTCCTTCCTTTTCTCAAGTCGCTCACTTGTTCTCTACCATCGGGAAATCGGATGGTGAACACCCATGGTCACAATTGTCACGAGAACGGCACCCGTATGTTTGACTACATTTCCTGGCTTGCCATCGTGGACTGATGCACATGTAAAAGTGCCGGAAAATCTCCGAGAAATCCTTCAGCAGTTTGCAACTGACGCCAAGCCGCTGTAGGAGCGCTGTGAAATCCTGCGCATGCAATATAGCTACAACATCAAGTTTGTGTCTCACTGCTATCTCTGGTCATTTTTTTAGACATGAATTATATTGAAAAACCTCAACCGTGAGCACGGCATAGTATCTGCACACTGGCCGCTTCCAGAACATATCTGCACGACTCTGATTGCCAAACAGATGCCAGAGAATGTGATCGGTACTAATGGACCGAACAACATTCAAAAAAGAATTGCTCTCAGGATGGTGTTCTTATTGCTCGGCAAGTTTAGTGATCTTATCAGTGTGTTCATTATTTTCAGGGCAAAGGTTCGCAAAACGATGCATGCACTCGATCCAGGCGGCCCTGCCCGTCGTTTTCTATCCAAGCGGCCACCAAAGTTCGTTCTACATTGACTGACACCGCCGTGTATTATGAAATTCACCTTGATGGGCATGAAAAACTCAACTTCAAGGCGCTGCGAATGGGCCGTGCCAGCGTTGACATGTATGGTGGTCGATGTCATGGTAGTGACTATATTGTCCACATGACAGTGGTGCCAAATGCGAGGTGTGCTTTCACAGTCGGGCCATTTGTATCTTGATCTTGTGGAATCAACAGGAGGTATCGAGTGCTTTGTTGAAACTAAGTCTCCCAGAAACCCCCATTCAAATCACGCTAGATGAACCGAGCCACAATATATGTTCCAATTTCATGAACAGCTTCGGTATGCCAATTTTCAATTGTGCTGTTGTTCTGGATAATACATTGATCGTACTATGTAGGGCTCAATTCCTTCCTGATGTCTCATCCACCGAAGCACCTGCATGTGTCGCCCTTAAAAGCTCCGACAACATTCCGATCGAAGCACTCTGGAGTTATATCTTGAAATACACGGGACACGATTTAAAGGCGGCCATTCTCCTTGGCAGAACAGAGAACTACATCAACGTTTCAAACGAGCTTCACATGTGCGTTGTTAAATTCTGTGTTGTGTTGTTTTGATTTCATGCAGAATAGACATTTTTTCCATTGGCTGTGGTTCAGAATCGTGCAAAATGCTGTCAACCAATTTATGCGATACTGGAACACTCACAAAACTCGAAAGCAGAGCAGCAAGTATTTGGCCTCGGGTGTTGCGCCTGAGGAGGTTTTTCAGCATCCTGAGAACTTTGGGCTTCGCCACGCGGGCATTCCGGCGGATCTCAATGTGGTTCGCGAACTTCGAAATACGCTTCCCAAGTCCAGGGAGGACTGCTTTCATTGGGTTTTGCTTGATTTTGATTTACGCCCGGTTGCGGCTTATGAATCTCTGGGAAGCCCCGAATTGACTATTTCGACGGGGTGGACCGTTTATCGCAGGATTCCGGCCATATTGTAGTACGAGAATAGTATGTATTTATATTTGTTGCCGTCAGTACTGCTAGATCAATATAAGTGACATGTTGATGCCGATGTCAAAACTCAAATTCAACCTCGGCCTTTCAATAGGCTAGCCTAGGGAGAGAGGGAGGGAAGAAGGAAGGACTCCGGAGATGAGCAAGGCATCACATCCACCCCCCGAGGTGAGCGTGATGTACCAGGAGATGGGCACAGACTCACGAAGTTACGGCCCGATCCTGAGTCACCTGATTGAAATCCTACCGTAATCTGTCTGCTCCGTTTATAGGCAATTACATTCGGGCCCGGTCCCGTTAAGAGATATTAATCGAAGGAAGACTCAAGAGCTATCGAAAGACGCCTATCTTAACACCATCGAACGCTTTACGCAAGTAAAGTTTTGGGTCGACTTTATCCCGAACCAATCAAATTAAAGGAGAGACTCCCGGCCCGACCCGCCTGTTGTCGAACGCTCGCTCAATTTCCATCCGGGCCGCCCTCAGCTGGCCACATGGCCGTGATACGTCGAGAGCGTTCATATTAATTGGATGCCGGGCGTGACTTTCCTTCTCAATGTCTCGCCTCTACCTCACAGCCTTCCTGGCATTTCTATGCGCGACGCCGGGAGAATCGAAGTTCACGGGCCAGCACCCCCCGCCGCTACCTAGAAAGCATTGCATCGTTCAGCACAATCACAACGGCGCCGATGACTCTGCACACATTCTGAAGGCCTCCAAAGACTGCGCAACCGATTCCGTTATCACGTTCCTACCTGCAAACTACTCTGCGTACACGCCCATTACACTCGCCGGACTGAGTCCGTTTCCGTCTCTTTGAGAATGTGGTGGGATTTAAAAGCAAATAGACAACGTCGTCATCCATTTGAACGGAAACCTGTTGCTTCCCAACAATATAACAAAGGTTCAGCAGGAAATGAGCGTTACGACGAACCAACCGAACGTATGTTTTTTCCCTTTCGTTATTACAACGGTACCCTTGCTCGAACAGACAATTGCGACGCCTTGGTTTTACTTCCACGGTAATACTATTTTATCCTGCGGTAAATTATGTTGACCTCTTTCAAAGGCAGCAACGTCCAGCTCATCGGTTCCACCGACTTTTGAATGGGGTAGATTCTATGGATTCGGCAACCATTGGTGGGACTTGGGAAACCAAGTCGGTATTTCCCGCCATCCCGCTCTCCCAGACCTGACCAAATATCATTTAAGACACTCAGGCCATACCTGGCCACGTTTAACGTGACGAACGGTATTTTTTTCCCCCTTGACAAGCGCCGCTCTTCGACAACTTATATCATTCGATGAAGGTTTGATGCGCAATCTCAAAGTCAGCTGGAGGCTACTACTTATCATGTGCTTGGCATTCCGTTAACCATTCAGTCACAAGGTTATCAAACCTGTCGCCTGGGGTTGGAATCTGCCTGGAACGAATCTTCGAATCGAAAATCATTTCATGGATGCTGCACCGGATAATGGGACGCGCTGGAACACGGTTGTATGTGGTCCATTTTCTTTCTGGTTTTGGGCAAAAACTGATGAGCGCTGTGGCTATTAATTATAGAGCTTCCCGTTTAACACGTAAGTTGCTCTCTTCAAACCAGAGACATGGGTTGAATCGGAAACGACGCACTTTCCAGCGACGGTAGAAAAATAATGACCCCAGTTCATTACCGTTCTTAATTTTGTGTAGGGATCAATATCTCCGGACAAAACATCACCGTGGACGGGTATGGGTCTCCTTCAACTAGAGTATAGCATACTTACTTTCCTCCAGATACTACGGCCGCAATGGCGACGACTGTATTTCAGTGATCAATGGAGCACGAAATGTCTTCGTGACCAACGGCTTCTGCGGATTCTCTTCTCATGGTCTCAGCATTGGGTCTTTGGGAAAAGGCGGCTCCTTCCAGACTGTGCAAGGAGTAGTATTTAAAAACTGGACTATGGATGGAGCAGTTTACGGCGCGAGGGCAAATCTCTCTCAAAATTCTAACACTACATCCTATCTTACCTTGTTTCAGTTCAAAAGTTGGACGGGCGGCGCCGGTTTCGCAGATAATGTTACCTGGGAAGATATCACGCTCGTGAACGTTTCAACTCCTATCTTCCTAACTCAAAAGTTTGTCATCGTCATTCTACTCATTAGTATGCGCCTAACCTAGGTGATACCGAAGCTACTTTGATCAGGTACGGATTTAACTCCTTTTACGAGTACAGTCTTTAACCGGGAAGCGAAATAAACCGGGAAGCGAAACACCACGTGTTTTGCATCATTTGAGCATCCCCCAGGGCCCAATCTTTTGAGCGCATTCTATAATATCTGAAACTCATATTCACAAAAGGAATTTGCCAGGGAGCGCTTCAAGAGCTCAAGAAAAAAATCGCTATTTTGAGTTACTGTTTGGCTCAGTTTTACAACTTATCGAGCTGCCCGGGTCCCCAGCTGCTGGGCAGTAACTTTACAGTCATGGCATGCTGTAGGGGTTTTAAAGGTCGTAGAATCAGAATATGACCACCCCAGGTCTTCAAAGACACTCCATCGTGCCCATCGTAGTGTTTCGCTTCGTGGTTTATGGCAGAATTTGATGGTATCACTAAATTGGGCCCGTTCTCCACCAATACTTCACCAATTCACTCCAACCTTTCTGTAGACAGGTAGCCACGGAGTATTTACATCGACTGGAAAAAAGTTTGGATGAATATAACTCGTAATCACGGAGTAAATCACGATATTGTCTAATCATTTCGCTTCTAGGTTAATGACTGTAGTCTTCTTCAAAAACAAATATTTGTAGAGTCTGGGGCCCCCTCCGAACATCACAAGCAACAGCAGCACACATATATCCAATTTCAAGTACAATAACTTCAAGGGTAGTCTGAACGCGAATTGGAGTAGGCTGAATATTTACCAACCTTTATCAATTGGCATTTCTGAGCTTTGTTATTCATAGCAGACGGATGTGCGCAGGCTCCAATAAGAATCCAAGCATTTCGAATTGATACGATTTCTTTATTCAGCATGCATCACTCCGGTGTGTTGGAATTTCGTCCAGGGTGGAGACGCGACGCAGAGCATCATCTTCGATCTCTATCAAGGGACAGGTTCGTTGAAGTTTATTCCGTCTGAGATGAACTCAACATCATTACTGCCGTTAGCGGTCAATATCTCGGTGGGGAAGATCGATGTTCATCCATTCGAGAAGCCCGCAAATGAGACGACTGTCATCTGTGACCCGGCGACGCTGGCTCCCGGTGAACAATCGACTTTGGGATTCAATTGTACTCGAGGACCTTATGTTGCCACTCCGATTGTTTAATTTAACTCGTAGCAATGCAAAGAACGAGATATTCCAACGTTATTTTTCCAAAAGATTTGGGGCTCGTTGCGACTTGCGCTACATGGGGATTTTTGATTGGAAACCTGTTCTGAAACTTTAGGGGTGCTCAATTCTTAGGTCGACCCGGTCAGGTCGTTTAAAATAACTCAATATTTGTCAAAATTCAAACTCCGACACAATTAATAATCTTCACCACAGCTTTGCCACACATCCTATGAAGATAAATCTGGTACTGGGTAACTTGATACAGCTTACACAACACATGTAAGATGCTACCGGATGACAGAGAAGCAGAGAAGTGAAGTGGAGAAGTGCCACTCAAAGCGGATTTTGAATCTTTATTTGTTCCACACAAATATTGAATTATTTTGAATGACCTGACCGGGTTGACCTAAGAATTGAGCACCCCTTTGGGAAACCTAAGCTCATTTTTTATTCTGCACCTGCCCCAGATAATGTCGAGAGTGTCTTCTTGTCTTAAATCACCAGTACTAGTAGCCACACAAGTCTCATTATGTGAAGTGATGTGTACCTGTCAGAATTCAAGGGATTTGTCGCGCATTATTGCTATTTTCAAATATAATCTCTTCTGCCGAAAAAACATATATAAAGAAATGAGAACGGGAGTGCGTTCGAGCCGGGCTCCGGTCATACTTTTGTCACTCTGTGTGACACAAGTAACGCATTTCTTTCCTGGTACTGTCGCCACTGCCAACATTCACGATGGTCAACCGCGGGATATCGAATGACGCCAAACGCATCGTTGTCCGCTTAGTTGACCGAGGCCACGACACCCGTCAGGAAATAGCAGATGTATGTGACATCTCAAGGTGCACCATAAGTCGAGCACTGCCTGGCCGCGCTAGCCGCCTCTAAGGCTCCAATCATTTAGTTTTCGTGTATGGATCTGGGCACACTGAACGGAAACGGTACCTAAACAGTTTAAAACAGTTTACAAACGGTATTTTTGTAGGGTTTGATTTCCACTGCCAAGAACCTGTCCTTAATATGGGTTTTCAGCTCGAAATATGCTTGAGGATCTTTGCATGATTAACGACTTCTCCCAAGTGTGCGTTAGATGCAGGAGATGGCCAGCGGCGTGGAGGTCGGCAGTAGGAGGCCACCATCATAACATGTGTATACTTCTGAATGCATCCTTTCGTACAGACACATCCATCGATCCCTAGTAATATGCTACATGTGACACTCCCCCGTGTCGTAGTATGCTTAACCGGCCCCAAAGCACTTGATTTGAGCATGATAGACCCTAACTACGACACGGGGCGGTGTTGTATCAAGTATATTACTAGGATTCTCGATCGAATCGATGGGTCCAAACTGGGAAACCGATGGGAACGTGGCCGGCTTTATTGGGGCAATCCCTCCGGGATGCTGGGACATATAAGGCACCGCCTCCGTCCTTTGATGGCGCTGCAATAAAAAGAACGGCCTAGAGCTTCGCGGAGTCTGGACGGAATCGCTGGGTCCAAAGAGGGAAACCGATGGGAATGATCCCCTCGATTTTCCTGCGGCAGTCCCTCCGTGATCCTCCGGCCTTTGCAGGGCTTTTGGACGGTTTTGGCCATAGCTGGCCCAAAACAGGAGCAAACGGAGTCGGGCGACAATCGAATTCGGTCTCCAGGATGGTGCGGACGCTGCCTCCAGGGTGCCTCCGTCCTCCGAACGGGGCGGCTAAAGCCGCCCCCCCGTTTTGGGGGGGATATCCATAGGATGTGAGGGGAAGAATGAGAAGTGAAAGAAAATAAATGGCGTGACAACGATTACTAGCTAGACAGACGGTATGCCGAACACTATTTGGATCTATGTACATCCTAATTCGGTCCCCAAATACTTTTTGCGATTTTGGTGGGCAGAAATCCGACTTTGGATGGTAATGCGGGATCCCGAACAGGGCCTAAGCTTTTGCCTATTTTGCTGTGCAGGGCCTTACATTCTCCAAGAAGCTAACGGTATTCGTTTCGCCCGCCTCAAGCTGCGAAGCCTCCCCGACTCTCTCCCCCGATATCAACATCACCAGACGGTCCTGCTACTGACGGCGCACCGGTGATTGTAAAGAACTCGAAGGGGCGACCCGCTAATAAGAACAAGAAGGCGGCTGGTGGAGCTGCAACGAAGAGAAGGGGCGGACCCCACAGACGGGGAGGGGGGTTCTAAGCCGAAGAAGGTGCGTACAGAAGCGGCGGAGAAATCAATGACGCAGTGCCGGCGCGCACAACTCGGTCTAGAGCTCAGCCGACGGCGGCAGAGGAGGAGAAAAAAGAGAAGGGGATGAAGATAGGCAATTGGTGGTATCCATATGTAAGGATTTCGCTTTCATGAACATTCAGCCTGTTAACTTCAGCGTAATAGGACACCCAGTTGCCGTCGGGCTACTCTTGGGACTGAGGATGGTGAGTACGCGTGGTTTCTACGTGTGGGGATCTTCGCTGATAAATTTGCAGTTTTACGGAAATACCGAAAGAAATGCCAGTTGTATAACTTTTGTTTATTTTAAAATGAACGACTTATGTGTCCCAACGTGTGCCAAGCACTTCTTCCAAGACATTAACATCTCCGGAATCAGTGGCTGTGGTCCGAGTCAAAGCGAGATCTCGCTGATGGCAAGTCAGCTTGCGTATTGATTGATTTTTCTTTTGAGCCGACGTTCTTGGTGCGGCTTACTGGCGGCTTAAGTAGGCGGCTTACGGAGTGCTCTCAATGGCTTATATATGACTTAAGTCATTCTTAAGCTGGTTTATGTATTGGACTTAGGTCGTACCTGAGTGGACTTAGATATTTGACTTAAGCCATGCTTAAGCCGTGTTTCACTTTGGCCACGCGCTATTGTGCGACATACCATTCATTATCAACAGGTATAAGCGCAAATTGACTCAACGCGGAGGTACCAAGTACTTGAGGAAAGGTTTCAATCTTACTTCGGGACGCTCTGTGTATTTTTATCTTTCATGAATGAACTGGGTCTAGCTCGTGTGGAAGGCTATAGGTGGGTGCCAGAAGAGTTTGAAGCGAGGCCTTGAGAAGTTTATCAACACATCGGCAAGCCAAGTTTGTCTTGATTGAGGGGTAAACCATACTTTGCCAAATGCTTCAACATTTCAATTTTCCTCAGGTATATCCGCAATAAAGACGTTGTCCCACCCCATGGCTTATACCACTTTTGGGCGGTTAACGAGTTTAAGGGAGAATCAGAGGGCGATCTGGACAAGGAAATCATTACCGAGGATTGATCAAAATATATGGAGCCTCCGAGCCGTTTGAACGGGTCCGACGTCCCGGCCCAAGGCAAGAAACATAAGGGCAACGAAAGCTGCGATGTTGAAATCTATTATTATCTCAGACGTTGCGCCGGAGAGGAGAGATTTGGGGTACGGGATTCAAAGATATGGGCCCCAAAGGCCTCCAGACTGTCTCTCCTTCCGCTTCGTTCTTATTGATAGATGGGAATAATACTCTCAAATCAACTCATCTAAAACCCCTTAGATTACAAAACATAAACTACGATTAAGTTTGACACTCAAATACGAGAAAAACAAGAAAGGCTACAATACTGTGGCATTCCTATGCAGAAGGTTCATGTAACTCGATATTTTTGCACCAACTCGTCCATGCTCTTGCGAAGAAGATTCAAGTCTGTGACAAGCGGCCACCGATTTTCTACGAGATCACTAACCGCGCCATGGACAGTGCTTTGAGATGTTGTACGATGATATGCTTCAAATGCCTCTCGCAGATCATTCCACGAGGCACGACCAGCCGCTTTTGGTTGTAGCACCATTTTGAACAGCTCTTCGAGCACAAGAATCAAGTCCACAGTATACGCAATGAGAACGCGTTCCACTTGGGGGCTACGAAATTTAGGTGAAAAGGCTATGCCAGCGGTGATTATGGAGACGTACCTGTTTTCCAGCACAGCGTTGGAAATCCAACTCACGAAGAAGTAGGTTAATCCGAGGATTGCTACTGGTGGTGCGATGGCAGCGCTTGCCGCAGTGCAGAGCGTGACAAAACCAGAAAGCTTCTCAATATCGATAGGAGAACTGGCGGGGTGTTCAGATGCGAATACAGGAATAAACGGAAACATACGAGCTTGTGCGGGTTTCTCTTTGCATATCCTGGATCACATAAAGCATCAGATGCTTAAATTCATCGCCGTTCAACATCTCGTAGATAGCAGAATTTGAGTATGATTACTTAGTTTGCAGAATGAACCATGCTCACCGATTCTGCGTCGCGCATGTTCCAGCACGCGATGATGTCTTGGTGGACTTGGAGAAGACATTCTCGAAGCAATGGCTTTCCAGCCACAGGTATGTTCCCGCTCTGGCACGCCAGTAATCTGGCATGCGTAATGATTCGAGGGACAAGAAAGACGGTGTTGAAGTCACGTACAGCTCATTCCTTTACTTTTCATTGAGCAGGGCCATAAGTAGAAATATCATTGGACACGGGGTGGCACTTACGAGATACAAGCATCGACCTTCAAGGGCACGCTGGCTTTCTGCGCAATGGCCCACATGATCCAGGCGTCGCCTTTCAGGCGCGATTCCACAATATTGCGAGTCAAGTCGACAAGTTCGAGAATAGTATCGTTGTATCCTTCACGAACTTGGGGGCGATCAGCGTTTTTGTTTTGATAGCATATTTGGACATACTTGAAACGTTGATCAAACTTGGCATTCCGATTTTCAGGCGTTTCGCAGCGTCCTTGATGATTTCCACGTAGCCATCGAAATCACGCTGGGCTGCGCTTCTGCTGTCCTCTTTATTTAGCCCTTTATCCTTCCGAACAAGTCGGTCATATTGAGTGAAGACAACGACTACAGGGACTGCGAGGATGGAAGTACTGAGTGCGGAGTTCACGGGGAGGCTGCGGACTCACTCTGACGCTCATGGGCAAGCTTAAGAAACTCTTCGTCTCCGGTTTCAAGTACCCGTGCACCATGAGTAGGAGTTTGGATGCAGAGCCTGACGATGGTTCACACGTGGGTGGAAACAGAGAAGAGAAGTCTACTCAACCACACGGCATGCAGTCGATCTTTAGTTCCAGCTGCGTGTCGCTTTTCGCAGTAATGAAATCTCGAACAGCTTTGAATGTGTCCATATTTGCTGGTTCGAAACCTTTCGAGTCGTGCAGAACGAAGAGTGGATTGGTTTCGGAGGTGATTTCAGAGTAAATATCTGCTTCCCCCCGGGGTGTAGTGTGAGACTTTTCTACAGAAAAGGTGATTCAAAGGGTAGTCACTTCCTGTTGAAAGCAACACTCACCGCATCGTTGACTTTGAACACGGAGTTAATCAGGGACGACTTTCCCACGCCGGCCTGATTTGCGTGCGAAGTTAGCTGCGGTGAGTGAAGTAGGCAGGAAATCGCACCCCGCCAACTGATACAATGCGGAACCTGCCGGTCCTCAGACTCAGAGACTCATTTGCTACTTTGCAAACATCTTACCACTCGCACGCTTGCAAGATCTCCTCCACAGTGGATTCGGTTGTCGTCCCTGGTCGTGCCCAACAGCGACGTTTTCCATGCGGGGCGGGATGTCTGCGGCACTGCGGCGACATCTTCCGAGTTCAAGTCGGCCACACTACGCATACATAAATCGGACGAGGTTAAAGGGATGAGACTTAGGTGATATGTGAATGGCTGACTTAGGGAGAGGAGAGGCCTGTTGTGGAGACTGCTCTTCAGCTACCCTCTGCGAAGCCGCAGGTGGAATATCTTGATTACGAGATGTACTTCGAAGGTGGACCCAAACTCGCGCCGTTACTTGCCCATTGGCTGTGATGTCGAGTTTGATTGCTGATACAGCAGCGTGAGCCCACCACGTATGGAAACCAGCGAAAGTCAGATACGGACCGTCGTTCGAGGAGCACAGTTTCAATAGCTCTCCGATGGTAGTGACATACTTTCCGAGGCACGTGTGTGATTTTGGTTTCAGAGGGAAGGATGTGACGTGGTAAAGCAGCACAGTGATTTCGGACGATGTCGAAAGCCCCGTCCTTAACAGTGAGTGATGGCGGATACGAAAGTGAAACTCGCTTACAGATTCAAGTCCTCATTCCACTCGGGTGCCAAGTCTCGCTTGATGACGGACGTGGTCAGAAGTGAGATCCATCTTGTTCAATTTTGATATAAAGATTCGGGGACTTGCGACGGAGTAAGCCGGGATTCCAAGAGACGACATTCGCATCTTGAACTGGAGGAAACCCGTCAGAAAGAAAACCAAGGGCAAACTCTTTGAAGACCGACTGCGTAGCGAATAGGTCTGCGACATTCAAAGTGGATGAAACGCGACCGTTGACACGCAGGAGCAACGAAGATTGAAGCGCTGGAGTCTGTATGGCTTTCACAGCAACAAATATAGACATCAGACGGTTTCCACAGCCTGCAACCTACAGCATTTCGACTGCCGGTTTTGTCGGATCTTTACAATACTTCCGACCGAGATCGCCTTGAGAATGGAGCATGGAAAAAGGTGAGAGCATTGTAACTCAATGATCGGCCGTTTTCTTCCTCCTCATTCTCGTCCTGATCGTCTTTATGAACCCAGCTATAACTTACATTTCGGCTCGACGACCTGCACCTGCCACAAGATTTCGATCCCGTGTACTTCCGGTGGTGACGGATTTATAGTACCGCGTGTCTGGGACGGAAGAAGGTCGTGGTTGTCTTCTGTTTTCCACGTCACGCCGTCAGATCGATATCGACGCCGTATACCGGGTTTTGGGTAATATTTACTTCTCTGACGATCTTTGGGGTTCTCAGCTGGTACCTGACCCCTAGCGATAAGTGGTTGCGCAAGGAGCTGGTACTGCAGGCACTGCGGGGTGCTGATGAACCTGCGCGTACCGAATAGTGGGGCTGTTTATTGAGTTTCCTCAATTATCATTACCACCACCATCAAAATCCCAAAAGCTCGAGACACTCCGTACCGACGCTCAAACTCTCCGCCTGGCTGGATATAGCGAACACAATAAGGGTCTCAAAGACACCGCTACTGTCCTATACCAACAGCGAGAGAAATTGCGCGGACGCCGATGATCATTGACTGGGTATAAAAATACTACACCTCTTCGGAGGCCATTCCATCCACCTTATGGTCGGTCCCACATGGTCGCCTTGAGACTCACGACCTGCTCGCGACGGTCTACTTGCCAGGAAGGAAATGCTTGCATTGCGATTGTCCGCGTCATCCAGATGTATACCTCTGAATCCATCCTCCACCTCTGCCCTTTTTCATTCCTTTTTTCCCCAAAATATCTCAGAAGTTCTGGAGGCTCAAATTTCATGTTCCATTCTCTCCATGTCCGTGCGTCTCCCTCGCCATGGCTCTTGCTGCCCACCACCACGCCGGCCGCATAGCAACGCCGTTGTCACTTAGTCAGCATGCACACGTGCAACTAAGCAGCTTCCAAAAACGGTCAGAGACGGAACGCAACGAACCGATCAATATCAATGTCAACACATCAATACGCAGCTGAGGCTGCAGCATCCGCGCCTTCATTCACAGAGACCGCGATAACACCAATTTGAGCTCGACGTCTTCATTTTGATCATGCGGCACCTCGCAGTTCGTTACTTTCCTTGGACTTAATAATCGGCACGCCCGTGCAGCTTTAAATAGCTCACCGGAACTCTCTGCCAAAGGCACCGAGAAGGTGCAGAGCCTCGGAAGTACTCACTGCGGCTGCAAGACGGCCATTCACTTGCCCCAACCTAATAGTTCTAAATGCACTAACTTCGATCGAAGATGCTCAGAACTCTGCATAATTGGTGGACCAAAGAAATGGCTTTTAAGACACGGTCGAGTCATCAGAGACGTTGTACTTGCTTCACAGAATATTTGAATGTTGGAAGGCCGAATTGCCAGCGTCTGAATCTGACCCAGGCTATTTATGGTGAACACTTGGCAGGCATCACCAGGTTTAAATTTTAACCTCACCAATGCTCCCAACTAACCAAGTGCCTGTGGAAGTTTGTGTTACACAGACCATGCGAACCAGCCCGTGCAACCCTGCTATTGCACTCGTAGCTAATGGGGCATGATATCCTCGGACCTCCAAAAAGTCAATTCAATTCCTGTGTTGTGCGCGACAGCTCCTGATACAAATAATTGGTCTCGCATATTCTCTGCTGATTGATTTTTCTTTGCTTCTTTATAGTTCCTTAGATCTACCGCGGCGGCATAGCGTGTCCGTGAGCTCGTCTCTGGTGCTATGGAGGAGTCCAGGGGCAATAGTGTACTTTGGCGCATGTATACTTAGATAATCCCTGGGAACCGGCGTTCCTCAGCGGGACCGTGCCGTGTAATGCTACCTACCTACCTACCTACCTGAGGCACACATTGCTGAAAATCACGTTGATTGAGGGCAGCCGCCCACCGCAGCGTAACTTTGGCGATCCCGAAGTGGGATGAATAATGGCTCGAGTACATGGTTCAATAACTAATATCTCTCAACGATGGAGCAGGACGCAAATGAAATTAACTCAGCCATACGTCCATCACATCTATGCTGTACGCTCGACAGCTACGTAGATCCGATCGCGCGCCGGTCGTGCGAGTCATTATGATTATATTGAGCGCAACATGGATGCCCCGCGCGGTTGGAGTGCGGATGCGAACGCGGATGTGCCGAGCTATATTTATCGCCAAGGCGATGCGCGACGCCATAGTGCAGGCATGCCGAGTTTAAGCGCCAGCGCGGATGTGCCGAGTTAAGCGCCAGTGCCGATGTGCGAACTTCGGGTGCGGACGGACGAGTTACGCGCCATGTGCAGATGCGCGAGGCACGCACCCGCGCAGACGCGTGTTGTGATCAAGCTGCAGCGCACACGTCCGATCACGCGCGCCCACACACCCACCCACTCGCAGGACATCCGTCCTCGCGAGCGCGGGGACGAGCGCCTCGAGCGCAGCGCGCAGGTGGCTGCAGCCGTGCGGCACGAGGTGCGCTGCGGTAGGCACGCACGCTCCAGTAATTACGTAGATCTGATCAGCGACCGGTCATTATAATTAATTATATTGGGCGCATCTCGCCACGGGAGGCGGACCCGCGGCTGGAGTGCGGATGCGCCGTGCGTAGTGCGGATGTGTCGAGTGATAGTTAGGCGAAGGCAGATGCGCGAGTTACGCGCCATAGTGCAGATGCGCGTTGCGTTCAAGTCGTAGCGCAAATAGTGCGGATGTGTGAGGTTCGAGCTTCGAGCTTCACGCACCAGCGCAGATGCGCGTCGTTCGAGTCGCAGTGCCGATGCGCGTCGTCCAAGTCGCAGCGCAGACAGCAGACAGGAATTGCGCTCAAACCACCGGGCGGACGGGCGCCGTCCGATCCCGCGCGCCCCACCCACCGCACGCGCAGGATATTCGTCCCCACGAGCGAGGGGACGAGCGCCTCGAGCGTGGCGCGTAGGTGGCGCAGAACCGCGGGGCGTACACGCGCGCCGTCATGGCTACGGTCCGGTGTGTCGCACGCTAAGGTGCGTGTACGGCGTGGCTGGCGCGCGCGTACGCAGCGCTTGGAACTGGAGGAGGAGGGAGGAGGGAGGGCTGCTTGGGCACGAGGTAGCGCTGATGGATGGCGGGGCGCCGAACGGGGACCCGGCGTGGGGGTGCAGAACTGCGCTAGGCGGCGGAGGTGGTGCCGAAGTGCTCGTTGGTGTGGGTGGCAGGGGTACGCGCGGGATGCGGGCCGCTGAAGTGCAGCATTCCATTAATCAGCGGTCACGCCTCCTCCCCCGCGCCGGGTACACATCTCGCAGTGCAAGATCAGCGTGGAGATTCGGCAGTGCGGCGGCGAGCTTCAGGAGGATCGCCATGACGTCAAGGTTGAAGCCGCCGTTCCCCGCGATGACGACGTCCAGCGGGGTGGTGTGCGCGCGCGTAGCATGGGGGGGGAATGTGAAAGCAGGAGGTACTGGGGAGCAGGGATTAGCATTCGATGGGTAGATGTCAGTGGATACGCCCCGCAAACTCAAGCTCCCGACCAGCGCCATCATCAGGTCGTAGTACGCCGGCGGGATCGCGCACGAGCAGACCGCAAAATTCAGGGTGGCTCACGAACACGGGCTAGTTGAGCGCCGAGCGCGTTCAGAATGACGTAGAGCGGGGTGACGTGGTGCGCGGCGTGCAGGAGGAGTCTGCGAGAACGAGTCGAGGCAGGTGAGGCGTGAGAGGACGGCGTGGGTGGGGGCAGCGGCGAGCGCGGGCTGCTCAAGCGCGAAGTCGTCAGATGAATGACGTGCGGCGAGGAAGGCGGCGGTGTCAGACAGGGGTGGTTAGAGACTGCGGCGGGGAGGCGTGCAGGCGCAGGGACTTAAAGGAGGTGACAGTAGGCGGGCAGCCCGAAGGCGGTCGCCACGAGGGCGCTTGTGCGGGGCACAACGGGGTCGACGGCTGAGGCAAACGTGGTTTGTGACCATCACGGACGTGATGGCGCGACGTCACCAATTGAGCGGCGTAGATTGCCCTTTCCACATCCGCGAAATATTTCGACGCACCAGCAATGCACCGACGCATCGAATATCGTATATACTGGCTGTCCATTCGGTCCTCAGGCTGACGGTATCCAAGCTAAAAAAAACTGAAATCTACCTGGAAACGGTTCAAATCATGTTCACAGACTGATCCTCTAGGACTTTCTACTCTATTTTTAAGGGTTTCATGCACCAGGTGTGTTGTTTTTATTGTGCAGGATGCTACAGAGGCCTGTCCCGGAGATGCTCTTTGCAGGTTGCATATCTGGACTACGAGATGCACTTCGAAGCTGGACCCAAACTCGTGCCGTTGCTCTCCTGCTGGCTTTGATATCAGTTCGATTGCTGATACACCAGCGTGGACCCATCGCATATGGAAACCAGCGAAAGTTAGATGCTGAACATCGTTCAAGGAGCGTAGTTTAAAGTAGCTCTCCGAACGTGTAAAGCAGCGAAGTAATTTCGGACGATGTCGAAACCGCTATCCTTCTCGAACATAGAGTCTGCGATAGCAGATACAGAACCGAAACTTGCTCACAGATGTCAGATTCAAGTTCTCATTCCACATCTGTGCCAAGTCCCACTTGATGACGGAAGTGGTCACGATGCGAGATCCATCGTGGTCAATTTTGATGTAAATATTTGGGGACTTGAGACGGATTCCAAGAGATGTCCTTTGCATTTTGAACTGGAGGAAAGCTGTCAGAAAAAAAAAAAGAGAAAAAATCTCTTTGGATACCGACTGTGTAGCAAATAGGTCTGCGACATTCGAAGTGATGAAAGAGAGCGTTGACACGCAGAAGCAACGAGGATCGAAGCACCGGAGTCTGTATGGCTTTCACATCCGGTTGTGGCGGATTTTGACAGGATTTACGACAAGATGGATGTTTAGAATGGAAGTATCTTGACAGTCTTGGATCCGAAATGAATTTACGATCGCTTGAGGATGGAGCATGGATAAAGGTGAGAGCGTCGTGATGTGTTTTCATCGATTATCGGAACCGTAGATCGTCGTTTTCTTCCTCTGCCTCGTTCCGGTCCTTCCTGTCGTTTCGTCGTCGTCGATGAGCGCAGCTATAAATTACATTTCGGCGCGACGACCTGCACCTGTCACGAGTCACGAGATTTAATACCCGGTGGCGGCGGATTTCCAGTACCACATGTCTGGGACGGAAGACGGCACGAAAGGGCATGGTTGTCATACCGTAAGATCGATATCGACGCCGTTTACCGGGTTTGGGGCTCCCAAGCAACGTCCACAAGACAAGGCTCTTGAAACTCGCTGCTCCCTTCGCCTCGCTCACGCTATCCGGACAATGAACACCGATGCTGCTCCCCTCAGACCCCCCCGAAAGTCACCTTCCGTGTCCTCATTGCTGGAAGGGCCAATGCCGGCAAGACATCGATCCTACAGCGGGTGTGCGACACCACCAATAGTCCAGTCACCTATCGAGTGGCAGTTGTCGATGGGGAGGAAACCCGGACGGAGGTGCGTCCCTCAAATGATGAGCGGTATCTTCACAGTCAGCAATGTACAGATTCATCTCGATCCTACATCGGAGGTATATTATGCTACGTCTTTGATGAACATTATCAATTGTGTTTTTGCAGCGTGGTCAGCACGACATTACTGACGAGCTGATGTTCTCCAACCACAAGGGTTATGTTTTCCACGATACTCGGGGATTTGAAAGCGGAAGTACCAATGAGCTCAAGATTGTTCAGGAGTTTGTTCGCGATAGAGCAGGACGGAAACGACTTCAAGATCGACTGCATGCCATCTGGTTTGTATGCTCTGATCATTTCATTACACTGTCTCACCTTTTCTCTCTGGAGGTACTGCATCCCGATGGACAACCACCGCCCCAACTTGGACATTGGACCTTTCCACAACATTTGTCCTGACAAAATGGTGAGCTGTGAAGTGATTCTAGTCTCAAGTCTCAAAGTCTCACACATGCCAAGTCCCTGTCATTGCAGTATTCACAAAATTTGAGGCATTCAGGAGCAACACTCGGCTCAACTTGGAGGATGACGGAAGGGAGCATGAAGACCTGGAGGCTGAGACTCAGCATGAATGTGAAAAGATCTTTGAAGCTGAATACTTGAGCAAGCTTGGTGAAAGTCCCAAGTTTGTCTGTCTGGAAGGTAAGACAATCTCCAGGATGATCTGACTCTCTAATATAATGGTGTACAGGGATGGAGAAGCCAGATGCACATTGCAACAATCTCATCAATTCAACTGTGGATGCCCTGAATCCAGGAGCAGTGATGCTCATGCTGTTGGCAGTGCAGACTCAGAATTTGGAACTGAGTGTACACTATGCAGTAGATAAGTGAGTGAGGACATTCAGATTGAGAAATTTTCTCACTTGAAGAGTAGGGCTTCAGGAAAAGGAGCGACAAAAGACATTGTGAAATCATGTTTGGTGGCATTCCCGCAGCTCTGGGTGTGTTATGTTTGATGGTCAATAGTCTTTGTTGATTGTTGCATGTTATTGCCCTGCAATTCAGTATGTGAGTCCTGTCCTGTGTTTGCCCCACTGATCCACCATGCTCACCACCTTCCAGTTTGTGAGTCACGTTCCCTCTCCCGCTTCAGCCTGCTGATCCGCCTTGCTCCCACCCTTCCAGGGCGTGAGTCCTGTTCCGCCCTCGCTCGCTTCAGCCTGCTGATCCGCCTTGCTCCCCACCCTTCCAGGCGTGAGTCCCGTTCCGCCCTCTCGCTTCAGCCTGCTGATCCGCCTTGCTCCCCACCCTTCCAGCGTGAGTCCTGTTCCGCCCTCTCGCTTCAGCCTGCTGATCCCCTTGCTCCCCACCCTTCCAGTTGTGAGTCCCGTTCCGCCCTTCTGCTTCAGCCTGCTGATCCGCCTTGCTCCCCACCCTTCCAGTTGTGAGTCCCGTTCCGCCCTTCTGCTTCAGCCTGCTGATCCGCCTTGCTCCCCACCCTTCCAGGCGTGAGTCCGTTCGTTCCGCCCTCTCTCGCTTCAGCCTGCTGATCCGCCTTGCTCCCCACCCTTCCAGGTGAGTCCCGTTCCGCCTGCCTCTCGCTTCAGCCTGCTGATCCGCCTTGCTCCCCACCCTTCCAGGTGAGTCCCGTTCCGCCCTCTCGCTTCAGCCTGCTGATCCGCCTTGCTCCCCACCCTTCCAGGCGTGAGTCCCGTTCCGCCCTCTCTCTCTTCAGCCTGCTGATCCGCCTTGCTCCCCACCCTTCCAGGACGTGAGTCCCGTTCCGCCCTCTCTCGCTTCAGCCTGCTGATCCGCCTTGCTCCCCACCCTTCCAGTTTGAGTCCCGTTCCGCCTCTCTCGCTTCAGCCTGCTGATCCGCCTTGCTCCCCACCCTTCCAGCGTGAGTCCCGTTCCGCCCTCTCTCGCTTCAGCCTGCTGATCCGCCTTGCTCCCCACCCTTCCAGCTTTGAGTCCCGTTCCGCCCTCTCTCGCTTCAGCCTGCTGATCCGCCTTGCTCCCCACCCTTCCAGGCGTGAGTCCCGTTCCGCCCTCTCTCCGCTTCAGCCTGCTGATCCGCCTTGCTCCCCACCCTTCCAGGCGTGAGTCCCGTTCCGCCCTCTCTCGCTTCAGCCTGCTGATCCGCCTTGCTCCCCACCCTTCCAGCGCGTGAGTCCCGTTCCGCCCTCTCTCGCTTCAGCCTGCTGATCCGCCTTGCTCCCCACCCTTCCAGGTGTGAGTCCCGTTCCGCCCTCTCTCGCTTCAGCCTGCTGATCCGCCTTGCTCCCCACCCTTCCAGGTGTGAGTCCCGTTCCGCCCTCTCTCGCTTCAGCCTGCTGATCCGCCTTGCTCCCCACCCTTCCAGGACGTGAGTCCCGTTCCGCCCTCTCTCGCTTCAGCCTGCTGATCCGCCTTGCTCCCCACCCTTCCAGGGCGTGAGTCCCGTTCCGCCCTCTCTCGCTTCAGCCTGCTGATCCGCCTTGCTCCCCACCCTTCCAGGACGTGAGTCCCGTTCCGCCCTCTCTCGCTTCAGCCTGCTGATCCGCCTTGCTCCCCACCCTTCCAGCGTGAGTCCCGTTCCGCCCTCTCGCGCTTCAGCCTGCTGATCCGCCTTGCTCCCCACCCTTCCAGCGTGAGTACCCGTTCCGCCCTCTCGCTTCAGCCTGCTGATCCGCCTTGCTCCCCACCCTTCCAGGACGTGAGTCCCGTTCCGCCCTCTCTCGCTTCAGCCTGCTGATCCGCCTTTCTCCCCACCCTTCCAGTTGTGAGTCCCGTTCCGCCCTCTCTCGCTTCAGCCTGCTGATCCGCCTTTCCCCCACCCTTCCAGCGTGAGTCCCGTTCCGCCCTCTCTCGCTTCAGCCTGCTGATCCGCCTTGCTCCCCACCCTTCCAGGACGTGAGTCCCGTTCCGCCCTCCTCGCTTCAGCCTGCTGATCCGCCTTGCTCCCCACCCTTCCAGGACGTGAGTCCCGTTCCGCCCTCTCTCGCTTCAGCCTGCTGATCCGCCTTGCTCCCCACCCTTCCAGCGTGAGTCCCGTTCCGCCCTCTCTCGCTTCAGCCTGCTGATCCGCCTTGCTCCCCACCCTTCCAGGCGTGAGTCCCGTTCCGCCCTCTCTCGCTTCAGCCTGCTGATCCGCCTTGCTCCCCACCCTTCCAGCGTGAGTCCCGTTCCGCCCTCCTCGCTTCAGCCTGCTGATCCGCCTTGCTCCCCACCCTTCCAGGACGTGAGTCCCGTTCCGCCCTCGCTCGCTTCAGCCTGCTGATCCGCCTTGCTCCCCACCCTTCCAGGACGTGAGTCCCGTTCCGCCTCTCTCGCTTCAGCCTGCTGATCCGCCTTTCTCCCCACCCTTCCA